>JAUEJL010095211.1:0-26056 GCA_032274825.1 Drosophyllum lusitanicum
TTCAATAAAGTCCATGCAAAAAACATAGTGCTAAAATTTTAATATTCAATCACAGGTGATTCGGTATACAATCATATGTGACTTGTTGAATTACGAAAACGCCACTCCGCCCAAATTTTTAAAATGCAATCTGGACCATTGATGCCATTGATCCAAAAGCTAAAATTAGTACCTTAGAACTATGAATTAAGTATGGACTATATTGAACATTTTTCATATATATATAGATAGATTATAACTTACTAAAATGTGAGTTTTTTTAAAAAGAAATGTAACCGGTCTCGTGATGTCAAATTGACAAAAACATTAAGGGGGTGTTTATTTTAGCTTATTATAGACTTACTTTTCGGGCTCATTTTTCATAAACATATTTTTTCTGACTTATTTTCATAAGCTTAGCAAACAAAAGCTTCTTGAAGTAACATTTAAAATTAGCTAGAAGCCTTTTATATACAAAATTACCTAAATACTCTCTTTAATTGTTTTATAATTCCTTCTTTTTTTATGATTTGTTTTTTTTTTACCATTTTACACTATTCAGCTTCAGCTACTTTGCCAAACACATATACAAATAAAAGATATAGCTTCCAACTATTTCCGTCAAACACACCCTAAGTCAGAAAATAAGCCGACAAAATGAGCTTATTAAAAATAAGCCCACAATAAGCTTAGCCAAACACCCCCTAAAAGTCTCGCGAGACATTAGATTCTTGAGGAGTTGTTTTAGTTAGATTATTTTCCTGCTTATACATAAACCGATCTTTTTCTTTATAAATTCATCAAATTGAACTAGTTTTTTATGAAATGTAAGTAGAGGAACATCTGCACATTTCTTATACAAGAAACACATTGTTGTTTATCAAATTCAGTTTTATATCATCTCTACAAAATCATCCTATTTATCTTTCTACTCATAAGATCAAGACATGTGTCAAAATTAATTGAAGATGTAAGGAAAGAGAAGCAGTGTATTACACATGTTATCTTTTGATGAATATAAGGATAAAGTAGAAGAAAATAGTATAAATAAATAGAATTTTTTCTAAAATCATATGCGCATGTATTTGTCTGTTTATATTGACCTAGCAACAAAAAGATAATCCAATCTTGTATAAGCGATATATTAAGGAGGTAAGAGTTTAGTCTAAAAGACTCAACTTATAGAAAAAGTTAGTAAATTCTATTAAATGTTGGAAACTAATAAAATATAATTAAATTAAGTACTTATATAGAGTTAATTACATAAATAGTCCATACGATTTACCAAATTTCTCATCAATGGTTTCAGAACTTCAAAAATTATATCAATGATCCTCATGGTTGGTATTTTGTTTCAATGTTGGTCCATATGTACTTAAAAAGACAAAGATACCCTTGCCTATATTTTATTCATTTTCTTAATTCTATAATGATTTAAAATATTTTTTAAAAACCCTAAACATTATATTAAATAATAAAAAATTATTAATAACCCAAACCAACCGCCTCAACCTCACTTCCCTGACTCCCTGTTCTCGAGTTTAATAAGGGGAGGAAAGGAAAGAAGAGGAAAGGAAATCCTTTTCTTCCAAATCATCCCAAATTTGGGAGAAAAGATTTATGACCAAAATAAGCCTAAACTTCCCCTCCAAATCCCTCCTTTTCCTTTCCTTCCTTAAATGAAACTCAAGAACACCTTTTAGGTAGATTTCCTTTCAAATCATTTCCTTTCCACCCTAAAAAAACTCGAGAACAAGGCGTGAAATCCCTCTCTATCTCTCATCATCCATTGACCAAGATTCATATCCCCCCTTTCTAGTCACCCATTGCCAGACCACAACCACCTTCGGTCATTGACTACCATCGCTGGGATGAAGACCACAACCATCATCACATGGCCCCCTATCACACCACTACCATCGTCGCAACACCCGGTTCCTCTCCGTCGTCTCCCCTCCACCTTATGTTCACCATATCCACTGTCACCATCTCCACCTTCTGTTCAATGTATTTGCCTTCATCCCACTGTTCGCCATCTCCTCAACCATCGAGCACATTGTGAACCTGCACCACCGATTTGGGTTTCGATTTTGTTGTGTTCCAGTACTCAAGATCATACAAAGTCCTGTGAAAGGTATTTGAGAAGCTGTTGGCAAATTTCAGGGATTGCTTCAGGGGAAAGTTGTATGATGTACCAACTATTATCATTCACCTTCTGATCTTGAGGTTTTCGATTTGGGTAAAATTCCGATCCTAGTGGGTTTTCACTTTGTATGGGTGGTTTTTCTGACTCTGGTGGCTTTTTCTGATCTTGATGGTGTTTCTTTGTGTTCTTGATGGGTTTTCAGATGTGTGGTGGTGGTTTATGGTGTTCTTGATTGGTTTCAAAATGGGTGGTGGTGGTTTATGGTGTGCTTGATTGGTTTCCAAATGGTTGGTGGTGGTTCTTGGCGTTCTTGATTTTACCATGGTGGTTTTGGGTGGTAAACGGGGACAGGCAATGGTTAGATGGTGGTAGAAGGTGTTGGGAAGAGATGGTGATATAAACAATGTTTTGAAAACCGAACCGGGTATCGAGCAGTTCGTTATACTGGTTTGCCGGTCCGACCGGTCGAACCAGATGAAAAAACGACTAACGTCTTAAACATCTAAAAAATACACTTAATTAATTTCTAAAATTACTTATAAATATTTCCTTCATAAAGCTCCTAAAAGATTAAAAAAAGACTTAAAATAATAATTTCATACTATTGTTTGTTGTTTGAATTAGACCTCTTGTATGTTAGTCTACTTCATCTAGAGCCCTACACTTACCATACCTATATGATTGTACTAGACCTAAACCCATTATCGTAGAAATGGTGCTCCGCCATTTAAAACCCTTTCTAAATATTAAATTTCAGAAGCGCCATGTCCAAGTCTGCAGCACGAACTAGCAAAGAAAGTCGGACTTGAATCAGACATGGCACCGCTCGGCATCTCGTCACCACCAAGGAGCCCTCCCTTGCGTTTCGAACCCCTGCGTCTTTGCTACTTACGGGTTTACGATAACGAATTATGCTACTTCCGACCCCTGGATTTCTACTTCCTCTAACCTCAGATTAAGAACACTATGGTCAAAAAACAAGATTCGAAGCATGTTTTGGTTCAACAGGTTCGCCGGTCCTTCGGTAACTGGCCGGTTTTCCGTCTTATTTTGGACTGTATGCATGCTTGGTTGCCGGTCCGACCGGCCGGTTCGGTCCGGTTATGAAACACTGGATATAAATTATTTATTTATTGTAATTAAATTTTTTTATATTTATTCAATTATAATTAACAATATTTAAATAATTATATTAAATTTTAAATGAATAACAGATAAATGAAAAACATAAAGCAAAAGGAAAAAGGCATTTTTGTCCTCCATATACATCTTAGACCAACATTGAAACAAATTACTTAACACAAAAAATAGAAAATTTAGTAAACCACATGTGTAATTTACTCAAACCTAAATTATTTTTTGATGTATTATTATTTAATTTTATTGATTTATATTAAACTGGTATATGATATTAGGATCTTTGAATAAGTTTGATGTCTCCTAAAAATGTAACATGCGTCTATAAAAAGATTTGGAGAGCTTTAGTTGTCCAATTTAGAACAGCACAACTCTTAATTACCTCATGAGATGTAAGTTATTGTAACAGTAACATTTTATAGAAAAAAAGGAATTACCTTATTTTTACATAAACAGAAAACACCACCTACAGATCTACTACAACTTAGAAGCAGGTTTTTTAGAGCTTCTACTTGCTATGAATTCCTGCATTTTCTTGAACTGCTCTTTTGTCATTCCATTGTAATATTCATGAGCTCTCTCCTACAAAAAGTACAAACACATAACATAACAAACTTTGATCGCCAAAAGAGATTCTATAGATGATTGCCATTAGCGTTTTAGAAACGGCAAATTGCATACTTGGGTAAGAAATAACAAGCAAGTTGAATAAAATGGTAAATAGGTTTTTTGTAATTGCTTATTAAAACTGAATGATCTTTTTTGTTGTTGTTGAGATAAGCTGTTTGTAATAAGCAACTTCAAACTGTTTCTTTAGAGGAGTTTATTTGACTCGCTGAGTAATCAGACAAGTAGTTTGGATGGGGAATCTTAAACACCCTCAAACAGCTGTTGTATCAAATGCAATAAGCATTTCTAATTTGCAATACAAAACACCACCTAAAAACAATTTCTATTGTTCTGTATTGGTACAAAAATGAATAGACGAATATTGTGATTGCCCTCTAGAAGAGCAAATTACATAAGGAAATAACATAATCTGGTCATAGTTTATACGAGTTAACAGCATAAAAAGGCATACTTTCACTATTTTACTAATTTAATCATTATAGCACTCCTTTTATTTTACTCTTCATAGCATCCAACTTGAAATTTGTTCACCATTATAGCACTCTTCTTTAATCATCTTAGTCATTATTGCAATATGTTTTCTTCGTTATAAGTTATAACACTTATCTATTACTATTTTACTTGTTGAATAGGCAATTTTGACATGAACAAAATTGGAAGTTGGATAATATAATAAGTGACATATAGAGTAGTGTTATATCGAGTAAGAAAGTAAACATAAGATCGGACATTTTGCCATTAACCCTGTTTCTATTTGAAGGAACTTAGCAATCTCAATGCAAATAAAGAGTTGAATAATCAAAAACTTTCATTCAGGGGAATCTTGTAACTTGTAAGCTAACCACTTTTCATGCGCCAGGTCAGTGCAACATACCGAAAAAAGTTAACATGAACA
The DNA here is from genome assembly GCA_032274825.1 of Drosophyllum lusitanicum. NCBI lineage: Eukaryota > Viridiplantae > Streptophyta > Magnoliopsida > Caryophyllales > Drosophyllaceae > Drosophyllum > Drosophyllum lusitanicum. Next base: position 4,788 of record JAUEJL010095211.1, read on the forward strand.
AAGTTGACCACCATGTTGAACCTCATTTTGACATGCTAACTGGGTCAGATTCCCCTCAATAAAATTTATTAAAAGTTGAATCTTTTATATAAAATTTTGAAGTTGGATTCTTTTTGAAGTGATTATATTAAATTTTGAAGTTGGATTCTTTTTGAAGTGATAAATGTTATACTCCACTAAAACACATATATGACCAAATTATGTTACTTTTGTATGCAATTGATTTTTTTTAAATAACCAGTTTGTTAAGAGTTGGCATACCTTCTCTAGTAAAAGAGCATGATGAAGGTCTAGCTTGCTACCATCATTTATAACTGCTTTGTACCTCAACACCAAATCTCGATTATTTTTCATGATTGCCTCTGCAACTTCACGAGCTTTCTTTAACAATTCACTACCTTCAACCAGATGGTTCACCAATCCCCACTTCTCTGCTTTCTCTGCAGTCAATGGACTGGCTGTTAGAGACACTTCCCGAGCTTTGTTGGGGCCTATTATGCGCGAAAGCTTTTGGGAGAGACCCCATGAAGGAAATATACCAAACCTGCAAATAAATGTCAACAAGTTAAGAATGAATAAGACATGTGCTTAATCTGTTTCTCAATTAACAAATTTGCATGAATGCCAACATGCTATTTAATCAAAGCCAAAAAAGGATCTTTCGCGTACAATCCTGCATAATCTCGAATGTTCTCGGTTCCGGTACATAGACCAAATAAGACAATGCAAACTTTGCCTTCACTACGCCGGACACGTGTCTAATAACTGGCACCATAACTATCAAATTTTCTCCAAACACAAAAAGAAACAAAAAAGATTCATATTTACTCTAAGGTCGAACAGACAAATTTGAAGATCCAGTTTGATACAAAATTCATTACAATTTTCAATACCCACATCAAAAGTTTATACCAATAGGCAATTACTAGAAGCAAAAGATTGGTCGGAGATTTAAAGAAATCTTAATCAAGTTGGCGGATACATTAATTCAAACCGTCGATTATAAATTAGTATGACCTTAATGTCTTCACAGATAAACTATCCTCACTTAGACATTTAAGAATTTAGATATCAAATCTCCAAGGCGCCAATCTGGGACAAAGGTCTCAGGCTGCGTGTGAGTTTGTCCTTCCAAAAAGTATTTGCTTTCTGAGTCTATGAAACTAGAACTGCTAAAACAAGTCAATGCAGTTAGACAGCCAGTTATTATCAACGCAGTTATCAAAGTTAACATCACTCATATTAGACATCAAACTTAAAAGAATGCTAATTGACATGATCATCAAAACAGTTGAGGTTGACTTGATTTGACTCAAATCATGAGCAATATTTAAACGAATTAAGACCCAATCGACTCGAATCGCGCTTGAATGGACAGACATATGCATAATTTGGGATAAAAACGAAAGCTAAATCGCAACAAATTTTAGGGGTTTCTGAACCAAATTTAGCATAATAGCTAGTAACCTAAGTATCAAACAAATCAAAGCTATAAAACAGATAAAAAAACAAACCTGGCATGTGTATCGATAAACTTAGCATCTGTGGAAGCAATTAATAAGTCACAAGCAAGCGAGATCTCAAACCCTGCGGTAATAGCAAACCCCGAAATCGCCCCAATAATCGGCTTACGACACCGCTCCATCTGAGCAACCGGATCGGATTCTACATCCTTCACGTCTCCTTTGAAAACATCCTCCGCCGACGTCAGGTCTACGCCGGAACAAAAGGATCGACCGGCACCGGACAGTATGATCACGCCGACTGAGTCATCAGCGTCGAGGGACTTGAATGCACGCGCAAGGTCCGTCATCATTGGCCTCGTTAACGAGTTCAAGGATTTTGGGCGGTTGATTGTCACGTAAGCTATCCCGTCGGGATCTTTCTTGACGACGATCAAATTATCCGGCGACGACATATCCATTTTTTATTATCCTTTTTTGAGTTTTCTGCTCAGTTTGGTGGGAAAACGTTTTTCCTTGAGTAAGTTGTTAACTGGTTATATACTTATTAGAGATGATGATCATACAGGTTAAGCCCTGAACTTTTAGTAGTTGTCGAAAGAGGCCCTCAAACGTTTGGAAATGTCATAGAACCCCCACCAAGGTTCTTTATACACTACGATATTTTACTTGGGTTCTATACTTCTATATGTGACATTTGATTTAGAAAACATTTACTTTAGGTCAAATTTATGCCAACGATCAAAGCCCCTTTTTCTAAATATAACAAATTTATACCCACGATGAAAAAATGGAAAAATTATATGAGAAAATCTTAATATTTCTAAGTAAATGCTAACCATAATTTTAAGAATCATGGTTAGCAATCTAAAATTTTCTAGATTAAAGGTTATTTACGTTATAGTCACTAAACCACGTGGTGGAGAGTAGGAGACTATACTAATATTATTTGTATTTGGCACAAATATTTCGCTTTTTAAACTGTTAATTACTAATTATTTCATAAATGTCTACAAGGTTAGAGATTTGTATATAAGATTGTTTAAATAATAAGATAAATAATAAATCTATCTATAAAAATATATTAATTAAGTAAATTGTAATACATGAACAATATAAATAAAAAAATCAAAACTTCATATGTTATTTATATTTAGTATAAATTCTAGTATAAGAATTTAATTCAACTTACTTTTTATAAAAACATCTAACATGTAATCTTTATCAATCTATTTTTCGTTTCAATGGGCTATGCCATGAATTCGTATAGAGTGATTTGACTATTTGAATCGATTTAGCGACTTCACGCTAATTTAGAAGTTTAGAGAAATAAGAGGGCCATTTTCGTTAAAGGCTTGAATCTAAAAGGAGGCTAGTGTAATTTCTTCAGTAAGTATAGATGAGGTAACGTCAGCTTGACGGAGAAAGGTGAAGTGATAAGCTCGTTTTTTTCTCTCGAATTGCGGTCCGTTTGTCCAAATTACTATCTAGCCCCCTCTCCTCGTAAACTTACATGTCAAATCAAGAATGTTACATTTTTAATGCACCTTTTTCACTCACGTATGTCAAATCAAGGGGGGCTAAGTAGATAAGAGGGGGCTATATAGAATTACCCAATTAAAATCCCGGTTTGTTTCTTTATCCTAATTGTTTAATACGTCAGGTATAAATACGGCGAATTATTAATATAAATTTTAAATATTGTTGGTATGAAATCTTATTTTAATTTTAAACATATAATAAATTCATATATTAATAACAAATTATGAAACATTTACGTAAATTGGAAAACGAAGAAAGAAAATTTGTATACTCGTATATTTATACCAATATAGTTTTCAGCGGAATTAGGAATTAAGAATTAGCATAAGGTCCAATAGTTGTTGGTGAAAATTGTCCAACAGATTTGTGATAATAGTTGAATCATGAATTAAGGTTTTGTTGAAGAATGCTTTTAAATGATATGGAATCCGATTAAAAAGAAGGATTTCTATTTAAGATCCACGTCTAACTCAAATTTGTCGGCTTAAGACTTTAATTGTAAGAAACTATTTATTCTATTGTCATTTTAGGAATAAAAGGGGATGATTAATAAAATAAATTTTAAAACTAAAATGATGACATCATAATCAATTTTCTTTTAATACATATTAAATACTCATAAATAATACGTGGAATGCAATAACTCTTTTGTCTTATTTACTTTCTTGATTTAAAAACTTGTTTCTAAAAAAATGTGTATAATGACTTAGTAGAAGAATATACTTTTTACGATAATAACAAGTTCTCTATATGAAGAATCACAATTGTATCAAATATCAATATAGTTGAAGTAAACACCATAATGATAAGAGTTCTCTAAGATATGTATGAACGTGAAAGAGGCGAACAATATGATAAAAACCGAAATTGTGAATGCTTAGATTATTAAGATTTGTAGACATGTATATATACCCATAAGGTATTTACTAAACATATCATGTACTATGGCTAATGTCAATAGCAATATCAAACTTAACTAGAATATAATAGACACAACTTAACAAATAAGAAATAAGTAGTGTATTGATCACTAGAAACTTTTTTTGGCCTAGTGGTAAACACATTGATCATAACAATTTGTATCAGAGTAGGGCCATAGGTTCGAATTTCACTTTTGTAAAAAAATGCCAGGGGAATATGGACGAGTCATTGACCGCCATCTTCCTAAATCCGCTTGTAGTGTGACAAGTTGGAATCCCATGTGTCTAAGGCATTACGGCATATGCTTGGGGGGATTGTTGGCGATCTTAGCAGTGTACCGCAATTATACGACCCTGTCTATTTGAACCCATGAGCGAGTTATGATACTCAATATATAAGAAAGAAGTAACGTCTTAACGACCAAGAATTTCTTTTAGCCTACTAATAAGTGTGTTGATCCTAACACTCGTATGATTGCATTAGTAATAAAAATCATTATTATTGTTTTTTCTTACGTTAGAGCGACCTGTTAAAAATGACATTTGTTTCTTTCTCAATGGCACAAATTAGATCGCAGTATACAAGATTATGAATCATACTATTGCACAAGTACAAATTGAAGAGCTCTATTTCGGGAAAACATTTTACGATTGCAAATTGCGATAAGAATGTTAGGTAACCAATATACCAAAAGATATGAAAAATGTTCTATTTTTTGTTTCCACCACCATACGTATAACATCGGCAATACCATTCAAACTAGCAAATATGATATCATTCAAGTTAGCAAGACATTATTATGCATAATCGGACAGTAGAATTCAAGATGACTACGAAGTTAGAATCCTAAAATCAATTGGATACATATTACTAAACTTTAGAATAAAAAAAAGAGAGATCTTTTATCTCTCATTTCTTCATGCGCCAAACCTAAAAAAAGTATTTGTTTTTATAAATGAAAAAGAAATTAAACCCCATTTTTTGTTCTTTTAGGTGAAGAAGTGAACTCTCTTCTTTTTTTTGTTTGTAGACATTCAATCCCTCGTAACGAAACCATCTATGTTATTTCGTTCATCGATTTTTCATACTTGAAAGCGGACGTACACTCATGTTACGATTGCAACAAGTTAGGATTATTTCTGTAGATTTAATTATTTTTTCGATATTTGATTTTACTAGATCTTGAGATGTTTCGTAGATATATCTTTTTTTCTTGGTTATTACATTTTGATAAGTTTCTTTTCTTTTTGTTACGAAAACAAAAAATCTAATCTAATTTAGATAATAGTTTTAATTGTACCGTTAATCAAGTTATACCTAACAAATATTATTATGACAATTTGAGAATTTATATGTTTATATTAAAAAAAATGTATATGAGGCTATGAGCTGCACACAAAACAACTCGACAAGAGAATTTGTAGGATGGTAATATGGTATGGCACTATCCCTTCTTAAAAACTCACGTTATGCTGACCAAATTTAGTCAACACATTTTGTCACTTTTGCTACCATATCTCTTAATAATTTCAAAATTTCCGCCATTGTTAAAAATTGATTTTGTGGGCCGATGCACATCATATGGTCATTAATACACCCATGTGTACTCAAACTGCCTCATTATTCTCATATTGGATGGATGTGTTTAGTGAAAGTAGCGGGTGCAGTTGTAGCTGATAGCTGGTAGCTGAATACATTTTTACTAGATATACACGATATTAAAATGTGTCAAGTTGGATAATTTTTAGCAAAATACATACAATATCATCAGATTAAAAGTTTGATACACATAATAAAATCTTTTAAAGTTTGATGCACACAATAACAAGTTAGATATATTTTAATGAAATAATTTTTATAAATAAAAGTTTGTTGATACTTTTTTTTACCGGACTTGACACGTATTAGAGTAATGATATATGACTATATGAGTTTCTAGTTTCTGTGTATGTAACTTTCATGTCCTATTATGATAATAAAAGTAATGACTTTTTTCTTATAGATACTAACTTCAACTCATTTTAAGTTTTATTGATTAATTTTAATGATACTATATATATAATAAAAGGTGAAATGAGAAAATTGAATGTTTAAGTGAAATGAAATTGAAGTAAAAGTTATCAAAAGCATGTTGAAATACATAAAACCTTTAAAATAAGTTAATTATAATAACATTATATTAAAATAATAAATAAATAAATTGTTTTTTATACTTGATGCTACATGAATATAGATATGTAGTGGTTCACATAATGTTCGTAATAGGACTACGACAATAAAACAGACTTTAGAGCGATCCAAAGGTAAATTAGGAAGTTGTCTATAGTTATATATCTTGTTATTGTAGATATACTTTCAAGTAATTTCTATTTTCTAATGCAAATTGTATTTTAAGTGTTGTAATATTTAGATATTTATGAAATATTTGTTTAGTATTAATTATAAAATATAAATTGATTATTTATTTCTGTATTTAAAATTTAAAAAATAAAAAATAAAAAAAAGGCCTGATGTAGTAAAATGATATAGCGTTAAGGTGACATATTTAATTTTTAATATATTACTTAGTTACAAAGAAACAAACAAAAGAATTGTAGAAGTACTCACTAACGCATCCTAAAAAGTAAAAAGAGAGTATTTACATCATTTTAAAAATTCCCGATTTAAGTGATTAATGAGTATAACAGAAACTAAACGATGAGGAGTTGTTAATATCACAAATGATTAAAATAGTAAAGCTAGCAAGATAATACTTCTGTATTGCTGATTATCATTGAATTTTTTTAAAAACAAATAGTTTTGACCGAACATAAAGTTCTAAAGTTGACCTTAAAAATGGAAATTAAAAAAAAACTCAATATCAAATATTAACCACACAAGCATTGTTGGATGAGGAGAAAGCAGTTCTTTAACACCCTACAAAAAAAATTATAAAAAAAATCACCTTCAAAACCAGAAAATAAACAGTTTTAATTATAATAATTTATTTATAATATTTTCATCAATCCCAGAACTAAATTTCCTAAACAGGGAGAAAAGAGATGCATGAATTAGCTATGTTTGAGTTAGAATCAAAAGCTAAGGTTTTATATGGATTATTGACATTGTTTATGATGATTGTGTTGGATGGTGTTAATGGGAGAGGTATGATCACATTAAGACCATCATCATATGATGATGCAGGCTCTATTATAAGTTCAAAGATGACAAGAGGAAAAACTACTAGTATTGGAGTAGATGTTAATGGGTCAGAAAAGTTTTCTAGTATACAAGATGCTATTGATTCTATTCCTGATGGGAATCAAGATTGGGTTGTCATCCATGTCAAGAAAGGCATTTACAGGTGATTTTCTACATATTCATATTTGGGTTAATTCATCTATACAAATTACGCTATACATTCAAAAGAGACGTCACATTAATCTATTTTTTGGAAAGGTAGGTAGATTTTATAGATACCAAGAAGATTCAATTACAAAATCCCTCGATCTATAAGATATAGAAACCGGGAAGTAGAAAGAAAGCCCTAAACAAAACAGTCAAGATATAAAATACCAGCCACACCGAAAACCATAGTAAGAAGACGCCAAAACTATCTCATCAAGAATAGATGAGAACTATTCTCTTACATTGAAAAAAAAAAGAAAAGAATTGGCTCGGGTGAATCAGGTGTGGGGAACCGACTAGCTTGAAAAAGTAAAAATCCCAATTATTTACGGACCGAGCAAATTTTAAATAAGTGAAGCTATAAAACCTAATATTGATTAATCAAATGTAAAGCTTAAAAGTTTGAATTCTAGCTAAATAATATGACTTCAGTTATGTTATTTTTATGCAATTAACCTTAAAGTTGTATTATAATTACCATTATTTGAATGTAGGGAAAAAGTGAGAATTCCAAGAGAAAAACCTTACATTTTCTTGAGGGGAAGTGGGAGGACTAAAACAGCCATTGTTTGGTCACAAAGTTCTGAAAACAACTATGAATCTTCCACATTCAAAGTTGAAGCTGCTCATTTCATTGCCTTTGGTATAAGCTTCAAGGTACAATACCCTTTGCAAAATATACAACACAACCAATGCACAATGTACAACCTGCTAATGCACATGTGTTTTGGACAGAATGATGCACCTACAGGGATTGCTAATACATCACATAACCAGTCTGTAGCAGCTTATGTTGGTGCAGACAAAGTTGCATTCTATAGTTGTGGATTTTATAGTACTCATAACACTCTTCTTGATAACAAAGGTCGACATTACTACGATCGGTGTTACATTCAGGGTGCGGTCGATGTCATTTTCGGCCGTGCACGATCTGTCTTTCATGTAAGTTTAATATTAACATTTACCACTTTGTTCCTATAATTAAGGACGACTTAATGTTCCATTTTAGTCATTCAGTAACCTATACGCCAACTTCTCGACTAGTCATATAATAACCTAAATGGGATAAAAAGTTATTCCCATTTCACATTTTTCGCGTGTATATTAGCTAGCAAGAGACAAATTATTTGGGTTTTTGATATTAATCGATGTAGGAATGCGAGATTTTTGTAATCGCGGATAAACGAATAAAAATTCAAGGGTCCGTTACGGCACATACCCGAACAAGTATAAAGGAAAACACGGGATTTGTTTTCATAAGTGGGAGAGTATACGGTATCGGACATGCTTTCTTAGGCCGACCTAAAGGCGACCATTCTCGAGTAGTTTTTGCAAACACTTACATGTCTAAGACTGTAAGACCCGAAGGTTGGAGTGACTGGGAGCATCATGGCAGTCTAGAGTAAGTTTCTTAATTTCTAAACTAATAATAAATAAATAAATAAATAAATAAATGTTATTCAAAGTAAATAAATATATATAATTTTGTAGAAATGTATACCATGCTGAATACAAGTGTCATGGGCCGGGGTCTAGTACGGGCGAGCGGGCTCCATGGCTGAAGAAACTTAGCGGCGAAGAAGCTGCGCCGTTTTTGACTACGGATTTCATCGATGGCAAAGAATGGCTGCTGGCTGGACAATCAATGACAAGATAGGAAACGTGCATTAATACTTGTACATGAAGCTGTAGATTGCTTGTACGATAACTACAAGGTTATGTATTTTATTTTTTATTTTTTTTTTTCAATCTATTGCTGATAAATGTCATGAAGGAATGAAAACAGGTGTAATTTATTTTGTATATATTAATTGTTTATATGTTATTAGTGTAAATTGTATGCGTAATGCGTATCTAACTGTGCTCATTTTACTAATTTTTGTTTACAAAGATTTAAATTTTATTGTAATAAATTCTTTAAAAAAATTATATTTTGTATGTAGATAACAATTTTTATTAATATATTCTTGCATCAAACTTATATTAACATTTTCTTTATCGCATGTAACCAAATTATATAAAAAACATGCTTTTAAGTACTATAAATAAATTGGTAAAATTATCCTAGTCCGATTAGTTTATTTTGGTTATCTGAATATTTATAAAACAAGTTACAAATATTTATAAATTCGGGTTACAAGTTCTTCGAATTTATGTGCTTATTGGCTCTAGTTATAACAAATTTTTAAAATTTAATATATGTATTATATGATCGGATATTTAAAATTGTTTTGATAAAAATATTTTCATTTGTTTTGTTTATCTGTACTCGATATCTCATAAGGTGAAACGTAATTTGTATTGACTTGATTTTTTAAAAGATACTATTTTTTTTTTGAAAAGTCTATCTCGTAAAATTATATATAAGATATTTTATTATGAAATAATATTTTGTAATATAAATACTTATATTTTGTTGGATAAGGGTTGGTTGGTTAATAAATCCTTATTAGAACTCAAAGGGTTTTTAAGATATTCAAGCATTAAAGCCTACAAGTATTGAAATGATGTTAGCATCTTAATATTGAGTATTGAAATGATGTTAGCATCTTAATATTGGTTTACATGGTTATGCACTTATATAACCACATCTATCTTTATATGAAAGATCTATCATAGATGATTTTATCTGTACATTCATTTTTCCTTCCATCTTGGAGGCACTAACAAGCCCGTATAAATATAGAGAAGTCCTACTTTTTCTTTTTACTATTCTCTTACTCACAAGATCAACACAAGTGTTAAAATCAATGGAGGAGATGTAAAAGGAAAATTAGTGGACTCCACGTGTCATTTTATAGTGAGTAGTAGAAAAAAATATAAAAATATATCATTTTTCGTAAATATAACATGTATACCCTTGCAGCCTACGTTCTAGTATTCTACAATCGGATTTGGGCCTGTTATTGGAAAAAGGTAGAAAAGTGTTCATATCCAAAAGGGCCCGAAAACCAGAAAAGTTAGGGTTAAGCAATTTGTTGATTTACAGAGCGTTGCGTTTCGAAGGAATCAAGACGATTATGGAGGGAGCAGACGAAGGGATCGAAAGAGTAGAAGACTCGAAGGACTTACAGCAACAGAGCAAAGCACTTGACAAGCTCACTGATCATGTGGAAGATCGTCAGCTCGATTCCACTCGTGTTCAGGAGGTACGTCTGAATTTTTGGTAACTAGTGGATTTTAAGAAATGGTTGATCGATTCGTTAATTAGGTTTTTTTTGGTTTCAAATTTGTTATTGTTAGGCTATGGCTTCGATTTCTGCATCAAAGGAAGCTGATTTGAATGCTATGAGATTGAGGTTTGAAAATTCATGCTCTGTGTCCTTCTTGATACTGTTCTCAATCGATGTGTATGCTTTAATTCTATTCCTTTGTGTTTAGCGTTCTAATAGGGTAAAATGATGTTAAAGATGTAATATAGTGTTTTCTACATATAAACACAAAATTAGTAAATGCCCTATTGTGGTACCAGAAATTACTTGGAAGAAAGATTTTGGGCAAAAAGAACTGGATTTTGCTACTTGGGAAGCTACTCATAATATAAGGGTAGGTGGTGTTTGGGAATTGAGATTGCTTTATACAAGTGCTTATTTGCTTATTCCATTTTTTTAGCAGATAAGCAATACCAAACACTCTACTTGAAAATAAGAAGGGTGATTGATGCTTATTTTCGGCATAGGGTATACATGTCAATGAAAGGGAGTAACCTTTGTTTCTCTTTCGCTACTTACCTAAGTGCGTAGTTATGAGGGCTATTAACAAATCATGTGTCCATGTATTTAACCAATTCGAAAATGAAAAATATAAGGTAGTGCTTTCTGTATCCCGTAATAATGACAAGTTGGCAACGATTACCTTTTGCACTCTTTGTATAGACGTAGAGGCTACTTGGTCAATGATATTTTCCAGATGTATAGAAGCATTGGGAGTATAATTAACAACATTATCATGAACTTAGAAGCTCCGTTTGCCAAAAGCCACATCTTCTAAGAAGTAGAAGCACCCTGCATTCCTTTGAATTTGCTAATAATGTGTTATTTCCAGCATGAAATGCAAATATCATATGGTACCATTGAACTTTATGTTTATGTTAATCATACGTGGCAACCTAGCAAAAACATACAAGTTGAAACATGCTTAACTTCAATTGATGCTTGTTTATGTTTTCTATGATTTGTTCAAGGGAGAAAGAGTTGGCTGCTGTTAAGATCAATGCTGCTGAAGTTGACATAATCGCAAACGAACTAGAGGTCAGTCTCTTTAAAGCAAATATGTGCATGCTTACAAATTATTGGTTTAATTTTATTACATGTCAGTTTCTTTTATAGCAATGGTTTGTTTGCTAAAAGTAAATATGATTTTTACTTGTTTTTATGATTACAGTTGGATAAGAAGGTGGCTGAAAGAACATTACGGGAACACAAAGGCGATGCAGTTGCTGCAATCAGACATTTGCTTCATGTCGGAAATCTCTGAAAACAACAATTAAGATGATTTAGGATTTTGTGGCTTAATCCCAGAAATTACATTTAAATCCGGCTTTATCTGTTATTTTCGCTATCTCTAAAGCAGACCCAAGTTGAAGAGATGTTGTAAAGGATCCTTGTAGTTTTCTTCATGTCGTGCCACAACTTTTATGCTGTGAAACTAAAAGTGGGAGTTTTCATCCTGTCCATACGTTTAGTCGCTTAGACAAAGTCGTAAAGTTGTATCAACCTATGACAGCAGAAGCAAACTTGAAACTCTTGAAGAACTCAAATATCGTCCATGGAGAAGTTAGAGGTTGTTTGATTTTAACCGACACCATCTTTGATTCTTGTGTTGAATGAAACATGAAAATACTATTGAATCATTCCACCTTAAACACCTATATCTCAATATTTTATCTCAAATATCTCAATATTTGTTAATTACTAAGTAATCATATATCTATATCTTATATACTACATTATAAAGTATTTAACATTCTCTTTCAAAAATTTTAAAACTATTTAATTTTAAGTAATATATTTTTTATGTAATAATACAAAAAACTTGTAGCAATGGTCTAATCATCTCCTTAATTATGGAAACTAATTTAGCAATTTAATGAAAAAGTTATGTTAAATGTTGTTTTAATAGCTCATTAAACATGAAACCAACAATTTAATTAATCGACTGATTAAATCACTTATATCAACATAATTTTCAATACTAGATTATCTTACTTTATTCATTCAAAATTCTTATCAAATATTAATTATTTTGTTTTATCAAACTCCTTAATCTCGGTAGGAAGTACATGAACAAGAGAACTTGAAACAATTTTCCGTAAGCCTACAACCTATATACAATCAGTGTATAACTGATTATGAACTAAAACACCACTAATGTGCATATCTCTAGTATTCTCTATAGAACCCATAGACAATGGTAAGTAAACACGCGTAATCTTGATTTCACAAACTTCAGCATAAAAGTTTGCTACAGCAAACACTTAATACTTGATATGAATAACCTAATAACACTTTTGTGCACATCACTTGTGTCTGCAAAAGAACGAGCGACTCTTCGGCACAAGAAGGATCATTGAGTTCAAGAATGTTTCTGCTAGACGAAAGGATCATGAACCGGTTTCATTTTTGCGATTCTGTTAGACTGTTGAATCGTTTAGTGGGGGCCTGAGCTTTTTCTGCTAACCTTTTCTGCAACTCTGTTAGCTCATCTAGTATTTCTTGAAATGTCGGCCTGGTCTTTGGTTCCCTGAGCAAGAAAAAAACTCAAAAGTTGTTACTTAGCATGCAAAAATACAAGATTCAAACTTATTTAAATAAGAACAAACCTGCACAAACATCGTTCAATAAGAGAAACCCACTGTGGATCGACGTCTTTTGGAATATCAAGCCGTTGGTCCATGAACCCAACGGCTTTAATTACCTGCAAGTATGCACATACACTGTTATATTATATACACGGCTGCAACATTGCGTTCTTTTTGTACCAATTTTCCAAATTCGTATCCCTTCTTCCAATTTGAACTCTCCATTGCATATAAAAGAGGTACAATCTGACTTGAGCTCATACAGACAAGATTTCAAGATCAAGAAATATGTGGTGGTGGGTTACATGGTAATAGGATTTTCTTATCTCTTCATACACCATATAGAAAAGAATGAAACAATAATTATAACAGAATGTTAACATGTTCAGTGGAAGAAAACCTGCATCAAGTTGAGACCAACCGAAGGGATCTTTTCCATTGTAATTTCCCACAATACCACACCGTAGCTATACACATCTGATCTACAATTTATAAAACAGAAACCAAGCGCTGAATTTTATCAATCATCTAGGGAATGCCAGAAGAACAAAATTACATTTAAATTTACTTTTCATCTGCTTTCTCATTACGAAGAACTTCTGGAGCCATCCACTCTGGCTAACAGAACGAGAAATAAGAAGAAAAAAAAAATCAGCTTTGGCAAAATGATTCTAGAAAATCAAGCTTGTTAGTTGTTACTCACTTCATTCAAACAACAGTTGCTTTTTGACTTTTTTGGTCAAAACATATTAGTTTTACAAGATGGATACTCGTGCAGTGGATAATCATCTCCTTTTCAGTTTCCCCTATACAATCGGTTTGAATTGACAGTTATTCCCCTCACTTCTCCTATATAATCAAACAGTGATCAAAATAGCATTTGACAACCTAAATCAAAAGCCTTTTCTTAAGATGTCTTATTTTGAGAAGTCTTAAATGCTATAGATATACAGTGGAAAAAGAAAATTAACGAACAAGGAAACTTGTAGTACCGTTCCTATCCCTTCCTTAGTTTCGTACTTGATTTGGCAGAGACCAAAGTCACCAATCTGTTCATTGCAACCGTCACAATATCATATTAGTAGTAAAAACAGAGGAAAAAAGCTTTATAACAAACATGAAAATGAAGCATACCTTCACAGTCCAATTCTTATCCACAAGAAGATTTGAAGACTTCAAATCACAGTGGATGATGGGTGGGAAACAATGATGAAGATAATTCATGCCTCGTGCCTATATGATGACATATTATCTCATCGTACAAAAAAATGTTAATATTATCTCATCATTAAAATGATCATCAGCATCATGCTTACTATATCCATCGCCATATGAACATGATGTTTCCAATTTAACTTGCCTCTATTTCGTTGAAGTAACCGGAACAAACTTCCACTTCACAAAGATTAAAACAACTCCATCATGCCCATGAAAATATACTTATCAAATTTCTATAAGTGTAAAAGCTTCCTATTTCACCATACGCATACACACACTAGTGTATATGCGTGTATGTATCTCAGGATCGATGACTAACCGGGGAAGGAACTCGGTAACAATGCCTAGGTGCTGAGGGGAATTTACTGTACCCATGAAGAGCAAAACATTTGGATGCCGAAGCCTTTTCATGAGAGAGACCTTCAAAATGAAAACAAACTAGTTAGACATCCTTCCAAGACTACCCAATCTATCTGAAGGTTGTACGAAAAAGAGATAATGTATGTGGAGGACGTCCAAGTATTCCTTTGTCATATAAGGCACCCAAGTTTCTAGATTGTGTCATTTATACATGTTAAACAACAAACCAAGAACAAAGATACAGAGCCAAAAAAGACTTGAGTTTCTTATTCATTAGGCTTGGAACATAAAAATGAAGCAAAAGAGAGAATATAGGGCTAAACAAGGAGAAAAACCTAATAATGAAAAAGGACTAAACTACCCTTAATTTTAGAAGGCTAAAACATAATCTTAGAACCAAAACATCTACAGCTTTTCTCCAGCTCCAACGCACAAATTATGAGCTGAGAGATATCAGCTCAAGACTGATACGATATATTGACACCAAAACACACTCTCAAGTTCTTTTGAGTGACAACAATTTTAACTTACATAGATGGACACCTCACAAAAGATACTGTTGTCTTTTCATAAAACTTAAGATCTTTTCATCATTTGACATGTTTTTTTTTGGGTAGAATGGTACAAGTGACATAAGATGCATACTTGGGTGCAGTATATGATGGTTTTAATACACAGGTAATGAAAAAATTTTGGATTCTTGGGTGGCCTACGCGTACACTATGCCTAAAAGAAGTTACCTCCTGCCTAAAGGAAAGTATCAAATCATGTGAGTATTCCTGTTTGGAAAATATCTTGAGAGCAACATCCTGCATAAAATGGACAATACACCATTACAATCTGAACAAATACAGTTATATTAACAAGGGAGACAGAGATACATACTGATCCATACCACATTGCATGATACACACTCCCATATGAACCTGCCAAAACTTATGTACACATTACAAAAGAAATCATAAAATGTTTGGATATAAAAAATCAGATGCTACATATTATACCTCTCCCAATACGTTTTCTAATAATCAAGTCCTCCCACTTGATTTCATATACTTTGTCATATGAACAATGCCACAGCTCTAAAGTATTGTTCGCTGATGGCGGACTTTCTACTTTTGCAGGAATACTAGAACACATTTGTAGGATATATTCTTGATCACTTTGTAACCAATGCTGACAAAAACGAGCAGTTCTTGAATCAAAAGGCCCTCCTTTTCTTTCAATTTCTTTCAATGGCCCTGCACTTCCATTTGCAAACATCCATTCAGCTCTTGCAGATAAAATGTCGTGAATCCTGCGCTTCTTGTAGTCAGAATTTGTCATGGAAGACGGTTCCACATTCCCGTCTCCATGACACATTTGATTATCTCCTTTCTTCATCTTTGACTTGAACTTGGAATCCTGTTTTAGTGTTTTCACAATTCATCCGGTTAAACTAAAACAATGGGTTGTTTATAATATAGTATAGATATAACAAAATCTGAATCTGTGAAATGAAACAAGCAAAATGGTAACAGATACTTCAAGTATTAACCAATTCTGATTGTAAAGGTTGCTGTGAAGAAATCCTAATAGGTGCATCGACGCTCAGCTCAGGGGTTATTTCTTTATATGGGCGTGGAATAGTCGATACGCCTATAATCCCGATGACTGTTCCATGATCATCGCGAAGTGGCTTAGAGGAACCGAATGAAAGAAACCTTTCCCCTTTCTTATTCCTAACAACAAACTCCCCACCGTGACTCTCCCCCTTTAAAATTTGTCGTACGATATGATTAGCTATTGACGCATCCTTTGCTTCTATTATTAGCTCGATAATATCTTTTCCTAGAGTTTCACTAGCACTATAACCATACAACTCCTCCCAAGCTCGGTTCCTGCATAATATAGAAGTTAGTTAGTAGAGATAAAAGTTAGTTAAATCGTTAAGCTTTTGCCAAATATCCAACCCCTTGGCAATTAGAATTACTAAATTTGAACATATAATGTTGTTTCGATAAACATACTTAAAAACAAAGAATTCATTGGATTTGAATGAGAGTGAAAGACTCGCCTGTAAATTACGCAAAACTTGGAATCGGTCATATGGATTGGCTCATCGATTGACTGCAATATATTGAAATATTGAGCTTCTGTTAGCTTCACCTCTGAATGGCTGCAGGTCGCTCCGCCACAGCTCAACGGCGGAAAAGGCCGGAAAGATGCATCTTCATCCGACTTTTGCCGATTTCGAGAGTTCATGAGATTGAAGATTTCGTGTTTGAGGTGAGCATGGCCGTATTCTATCTCCTCAATCCTTCTTAATAGCTCCTCAATTGCTAGTGTTCCTTTACTCTCCATTTTCACACAGAGTGAATCAAAACCAAGTTTTCGATCTGGAGGATTTCCCAAATCAATCTGGGCAGCGATTGCACCAATTTGTTACAAAATGACACGGTACCTGATTACTTGATCGAACACTTTGTCTTCAAAATCAGACGCAATTTGTCTACAAAGAGACAATCTTCTGATTTATGGGTTGTCATTTTCGGTCGTAAAATTTCAAATTAAAAGAAAGTAACAAGAAAACGATAAAATCTTGACAAGAAAACGATAAAAACTTGACGCCCTGTTCTCTTGAGTTTTTTAGGGCGGAAAGAAAGAATTTGAAAGAAAATATATGTAAAAGGACAAGGATAAGTTTAGAGTTATTTTAATTATAAATTTTTTCCCGTAATTTTAGGATGATTTGGTCCTTTCCTCTCATTTCGTTTTTTCCTCTTATTAAACTCGAAAACAGGGTGTAAGTGCCTAGCCGCCTAGGGGTGTTAGGCCGTGCGCATCCTGTAACTAGGGATGACAATGGTCATCCGATCCGATGATCATCCATGGATGACAATTATCCATCCATGGATGAATCCATTAACACGAAATTAAATTTTTCAAAATTAAATTTATATAATCTTTAAATTATAATATACAAGTAACTATAAGGACACGTGTCCTTTTTCTAACCCCTATATTTTTTGATTTCCTTAGCTCCTCCTCTGAGCATTCCACGCGTCCACCGGCTCACTCTTCACATCAATCTTCACCAACTCCAGCCCTCAATCTCCTCCTTGATTCACACACCTTCCTCCTTAATTAATTTATTAACAGAAACGACTCTTCCCAACCCTAAATTTATGATGTTCGATTCAATAGTATAAGCGGTCCCTCAATCATTCATCGACTCGAATCTCCTAATCATCTACAAGAGGAGGAGCATGATTTAGCGAAGTAACAATCTCCGACGATTATGCTAGCTTGGGAGTCACTACCTCTACCGATGAACAATCTCATATGGTACACATTATTAATCAATCTTTGATTAAGAGTTTCTCCATAAATATGTAAACCTAAATCTAGATCCGTTGGGATCGATTTGAAATGTGAAATTGTTCATCACTTGATTACAATTTTCAAAACGTACCTTCAATCGATATCTTGAAACTGGTAACCATATCTTCAAGCTCTCTTTTTTATCCAAAATTTACTTTGTTTCCATTTGTTTGTCATCCTTTTTCGTAATAGGGTTGGGTTTGTTTGTATTATATGAAATTTTGAATCTTGATATCCCCTTCGATTTTTGTATTTGTGTACTGATTGTTATTGATATCTTTGTTTATAATTTTTTTAGTTTAAACCATAAAATAAATATATAGTGAAGCCCTAAGCCAAAGTTTATCAGGATTTGAAAACTAATTTTTGTTGGTTATTTTTTATTTTGTTTTGGATTTAGTGAGTTATATTTTTCTTTTTTTTAATTCTATATATATAAGGGGCCATGTTTACATCTAAGTGAGGTAGATAAATCCAAATTAAACTATTATAACTAAAGATTCTTCAAGTAATCAGATAACATTTTATTTTAGGTGCGTTATTTCCTGCATTAAATGGCAAGCAACATCATATATCACTTCTTTGGAACAACCCCAACCCGCCCATTATTACACATTATATCCTCAAAGTATGTCTATGTAACTATATTTAAGCAATATCAGAAGTAATAATCTAGCAGAAAGCTTATACAGACACTAAAATGAAAAAAACATTCACCATACCATCTTAAAAGGAAATGCCAAAATATACGTATTTTTATAAATAGCTTAATTGATATCTCTTAGATAAGGACCTCACTGAGAGTTGTTTGCACTTGAAATATTTTTGTCACGAGGTATTTGAAAACATTCAAAGGTATTACATGGAATACACAAAGCATATCAGTGTAATACACGGGTCACTAACCTAGTTAACTTTATAAATCTATATACTTAGTATATTTTAACATTGATATATAAATATAATTTTGAACATATATATATATTCAAAATTATAATATTATATAATTACAAAGTATGTTTTTCGCTTTGATTAATGTAGTTATATATTAAATTATATTTTGATTTGAATTATTTTTTAATAAAGAAATTATGTATTTATGTCAACAAAAATCATAATCGATATGTAAATCTATGATATTTTCTTTGAAAAAAAGAGTTATTCGACATCCAATGAATATCCATTTACCCGTCTAATCCGATGGATATGGATATGAAGGGGATGAAATAATTTTAAGTGGATATGAATATGGATGATGAAAAACTAGATGAATATGGATGTGAATATGACATAATCCGATTCAAATCCGATCCATTGCCATCCCTACTTTTAACGGGTGAGTGTACACAAGATCTTCCGTAACACTATTGCACCCATCCCTCGGGTAAGGCATCCAACGGGTGTCTAAACCGGTAAAGGGTTTCTCCCTCCTCTCTAACTTTCTTCAATCTATCTCACTTATCTCTATATTTTTTTATTTTCTTTTTTTAAATAAAAAAAAGGTGTGTAAGATAGATATGAGGATTGTGATTTGAAAAAGGAATGAAACTGAAAGCTGACGTGACACATAGAAGAGTACGAGAAGAGTGTGATATATCAAACTCTAAAACAAAAAAAAAATTATTTCAAAACTAAAAAAAATGGATTAATAGTCTAGGGGAGAAAGAATTTTTGACTCGATGCTTGTTTCTTTTTGACGTTTATTGTTCAAATTGTACATCACTACTATATAAAGGATTCGAACCATTTTTTAAAAGCAAATCTTAAGTTACCTAATACAACCTCTATCGTATGTTTTATAATACCTTATATTAATAAAAAATTTACTATCAGATGAATTTAACAAGCAATATATATCTATTCATATTCCACTAGTTTAAGAACCCGTACACATTTAAGAACCTGTGCACGCACGGATAGTGGACTTATACAAATTGTTTCAAGTACATATATAACTAAAAGTAAAACAAAAAATCAAGTCAGTAAAAGAGGCGACAACCTAAAATAATTATAAATTATTTGAAATTACGTCAATCACAACATAAAGAGAAATCTGAATAATTGGTGAATATAGTGTAATCGAGATAAAATTACTTGGAACAAAGATGACAAGTTTATTTGTTGGATTTAAATGTTGGGATTTCACATTAATGTCTAGTTGTAAGTAGAAATACTTCTCATTAACGAAAACGACAATCTATATATATTATTAAAAGGCTTACTTTCTTACTAATAATAGTAATAAAAAAAATTTTCTCCACCAATCACAACCCTCCACTTCAACACATACCATTTATAAAAAATAACCTTTGGGAAAGATCTGGCTAAAATAAAAGCGCGGATCCTCCGACTTAATTCAATCCTCTCTTCTACGGATTCCTTCTCGACATTACAGACTCTACCCTTTTCTTTCTACGGCGATTTCATCAACATTCACGACGATCGTTTGCTCTGAAGTCGATCGTTTCTCTAAGGTATTCTACGACATCTTCATTCAATATCTCGCTTCCTTTTGTCCGTTTTTTTCCTACCATGGCTTCAGTTTCGACTTTGTGTTGTTGTTGTGAATCGAAATTTAGGGTTTTTGAATCTTTGAAGTTTATCTATCTTTTTGTTTATTTTCTCTTTGTTCCATGGGTTTTTTCCTACCAGATCTTCAATATCGACTGTGTTGTTGTTTTTGTGAATCGAAATTTAGGGTTTTTGAATCTTTGAAGTTTATCTAGCTTTTTGTTTATTTTGTCTGTGTTCCATGGGTTTTTTCCTACCAGATCTTCAATATCGAGTTTATTGTTGTTGTTGTGAATCGAAAATTAGGGTTTTTGAAGTTCTTGAAGTTTATCTAACTTTTAGTTTATTTTATCTGTGTTCCATGGGGTTTCTGCAACTTAAAGAAGACGACGAGTATTTCATCATCTGTGCTACATTCAAAAAATCCTTTTGCGGTTTCGATTTAAAAAAAGAGGTATACTTTCTGTCTCTAAGTGTTTTAGACTTTATATTCTTTGTTTAGAATTCTAAAATTTGTTCCTTTTTTGGTTTACATTATCTGTGGGCAAAATCCTACTTACATTTAGGGTTTCCATTATATTTAGATTGTTTTATGTTTTCACACTACTGAAAAATCAAAAACATTTATTTCTGTTAAGGTTTTGGGGTTCTGTTTAGATTATTTGATATTCCATTCAAAAAATACATGTTTGGATATGGATTCA
>JAUEJL010095212.1:0-13788 GCA_032274825.1 Drosophyllum lusitanicum
ATATATTAGAATAATATAGATCATATGATTAAACATAGATCCCAAAAGTCAAATCTGAACCATTAGATTTTTTAAATCAATGGTAAAGATCTAAAATGGCATCATTGTAATTAATTAAAAAATTATAAGATGTAATTATAAAAGGAAGGGTATTATGAGAATCCCTCTTTCGATAAATCATGCTCCTTCCTTTTTTTCCCAGCCAAAAATGATAAATTTTGCAGCTGAAAATGTTAAAATTTTTACAGTTGAATATGATAACATTTTTCAGAAACAATATACAATATTCAAAATGATAACATTATCCAGATGAAAATGATAAAAATATACTTTTTCCAGCCGAAAATGATATAAATACACACGTTTCTAGTTGAAAATGATAACATTTTCCAGATAAAAATGATAACATTTTCAGATGAAAATGATAACAATATACAACATTCAAAATGATAAAATTATCCAGATGAAAATGATAAAAATAGACTCATTAATTTTCGGCCAAAAATAATATAAATACACATGTTTTTAGCCGAAGATGATATAAATACACATGTTTACTGTTGAAATGATAAAGATAATACTCACAAGATTCAAAATGATAATATTTTGGTATCATTTCCATATGTTTTGTATTTTTAAAATAAAATTTTTAGAAATATGGGAAGAGTGGTTTTGTTTGAAAGAGGATTAAAAAATGAGTTGATTGTTATAAATTTTTTGCTCAAGTTCTTAAAATTGAAATAGTTACGGTCACTTAAATATTTAAGGGGTAAAAATAAAAATAAAAAAGAAAGTTGTGTTATTGAGGGAGGCGCGTGAGTCTCTATTTGAAATTGCCAATTCTTATTTTGCCCTTTTAAATGAAAGGCTGAGATTTGGCTTTTGAGATCTATATTTAAGGATGAGACTATATGAAACCTTATTATATATATATATATATATATATATATATGAGAGAGAGAGAGACTATACTAACCGTGAGTCTCAACTAGCCATGAGCCCTAAATGGTTGTCCGGGTATCCCGACACTTAAGATGGCTCTAGACATAATATGTAGTTTAGATAGCTGTGCATGTGCGTTTGTCGTTTAAAAAAGGTGAAAATATGTTTAGATAAAAAGACGGAGTTTTCATTTTGTATGGAAAGTAAACATGTTTGCATGTGGTGTTTTTACGGTTTGATTTTTAGTTTTGAAATAATACTATATTATTTTTTAATAATAATAATAATTAATATTATTATTATTATTTGTAGTTATGATTATTGATTATTTTTATATATTATTATGTATATTGTTAGTATTGTTTGTAATTATTTATTGTTATTTATCATATGAAAATAGTAAAAATAATAATTCTTATTACTATTAAGTAATAATAACAATATAAGTATTATTACTATTTATTATTAGGACAAAATGCATGAAAATATAATGAATTTTGTCTTAATTATCATTCTATACAATCAATTTTAAATTAATAAAAATAATACAATCAAATTTCATAATTCACTCATTGTATGCAAATAACTTTTTTCTGTGTCTAGTATTTAGCTATCATTGTATACAACAAACTTTTCTATAATTTCCATTGTATACAACAACTTGCATACAATGGGAGGATTATAAAAGTTGATTGTATTATTTTTAAAAAAATAAAGTTGATTGTATACAATGATAATTAAGACAAAGTTCATTGTGTTTTTATGCAATTTACCCTTTTTATTACGATGATTTATTTAGTTATTCAATTATAATTAATAAATTACATAATTATAATCATTATATTTAGTTACTCTTTTATTATTATTATTATTATTTAATATTTTTTATTTTTAGTATTATCATTATGAATATTTAATTATTATTATTATTATTTATAATATTTTTTAATTTTTAATTTTAGTTATTATTATGTATAATTATTTATAAATTTATTTAATGTTATTGTTATTACTAGCTGGTTATAATAATAATAATAATAATAATGATGATGATGATGATGATGATATTATTCTTATCATCATCATTATTATTATTATTATTATATCTGAAAAATAGAAAAAAAATGTTTGGAAACGTGTGGATATACTCAAAAGGATAGGGCAAATTGCACGAAAATACAACAAAATATGTTAATATTGTCATTGTATGCAACTACATTTATTTTGTACCTAAAAACACGCACAACTTACAAATTTGGTTCATTGTATGCAAGTTACCTATGACAATAGGTAACTTACCGATAATCTAGCAAAAAATAAAAGAACTTTGATACCTAAAAATACAGTCAACTTTCAAATTGTTCATTGCATACAATTGGCAACCGGTAACTTTACCAGGTCACTGATTACGTACAATGAATCAAAATTGTAAGTTGTTTGTTTTTTTGTTACAAAATAAAGTTGGTTGCATACAATGACAATATTAACATTGTTTATTATATTTTCGCGCATTTTACCCAAAAGGATATGGAATTCTCTATTTTCTTAGAAAGTGCATATGGTGAACAAAATATTCGGTTTTCAAGTTTGTTTGAATATTGAAGGAAACTCACACTCATATGACTAAATGATCATGTAGAGGTTCATTTTACATTTCCCGGCCCCACATAAAAATCTTTACAATATAAAAAACTTCGCACTATTGCATGTACAATTAAATTACACTATATTCACATTATTAACGTTGCAAATAGGGCACCTGATTGAGTTAATAAAGTCGACTTCATTACATAAATAGTCTTGATAAAAATTCTACCCAAATTCATTGCCCCTCGACTTGTAAAATCATCATATTATGTAATAGATAGACATGCAACTAGTATTTCTTAATTTGGAGATCATGGTCGTGCCAGATTATGAAATATTTACCAAGCTCGGCTAGATTATGAAATATTTATCAAGCTTTAATTAAGGGCACTAAATTCTCTTTTAGTGTCATTGTGGTCTCTTCGGCGCCCTTTTAAATTTTTTATGCTTCTCATCTTTCAATGTCGTCCTTCCTCGAGATCAAAGTACGTAGTATGTTTTTTTTTTTCAATTGTTTTATCCTTTCCTTTATTCTCTAATTCTCAATATTATTTTTTTAAGTACATATAGGAAGCATGTTCTCATATTCAGCTTTGAATTTTTTTTAGACCATTTCCATGTTTGGCTTACCAACGCTTGTAGTTATTAGACCACTTATATGTATGATCTATGTGGGGGGTATTATGTCATTTTAGGTAGATTTGAGTTGTAATAGATACTAATATGCATGGTTGAATATTGAGTCTATCATATTAAGTGTTATTTGTATTAGGTATTAATTTTGGAATATGTTTGTGTTATTTGTACAGAGATTTAAAGACAGAGAAATGGAAATGGAAATATTTCCCTTGTTTGGTTGTAGATGAGAATTAGAAAATGAGAAATAAACAAATTCCAAATCCGTGTTTTTAATTCTCTACTAGAAGGAGAGAAATGAAGAGAATTGAGAAACCATTTCTCTAAAAAAAAGGCGGAGATTTCACACCAAAAAAATTGTTCCTCTCCAACCCTTGTACTCGTGACGCATGCCCCTCCTCATCTGCGACGTCAACGGGTCACAAGGTGGCGGTGTTATCTACCATCATCAGATCTCTCTCCAACGATGGTGGCTTCCGATGGCAGCGGCGTTATCTACCGTCAACGGTGCTTTTATCAGTCCTCCCCACTAGTAGACGGTGGCTCAGGGGCGGACCCAAGGGTTAGCTAACGGGGTCACGAGACACCATCCAATTTTGTACGTGTTGATTTAGGTCAACAACAAGTTCAGAGAATAATGAAAACAAAAGGGTAATCTGTATTGAATTGAAAGTATGAAAAGTTTATTGAATGAAAGGTACATCTACATCTGTTTACTTTCCTTTATCCTTTATTTATACACTACACAAATGAACAGTGACCTGTACGAGTGGTTACAGCTAACAAACCACTAACTAACTCAACTAATTTTGCTAATTAGAAATTAGCTACTATTACTCTTAATCACTACACTCAATAAGGTGCATGACAAAAAACACTTTAGACAACTTTCGACCCATTTCATGTTCATTTTACTTTTTCGACTCATTTGATTGGTTTTATATTGTAGTTAGATTTTTCGTGAACATAACCCATTTAACAAGATCAAGATAAAACATAATCCTACGCATTAATAAGTATTTGAGTCAAAATTCTTGTACTACATAAGAAACAAAAGGCCTGCTCAATTCGATAAGAGAGAGATCAAACAAACCGTCTTTTTAGCTATCTTGAACATCCACAAACTAGTACCCTGTTTGGTCCAGACCGAGTGAACGAGACACACAAGAGCAGTTTAGCACTTTAGGTTGTTTGAAGCAATAAATCGGTCTTTTCACCCAACTGAAGTGTATATATTAATAATATATCAAATTTAATTTATTAAGAAATAACTAATTTCCGTATGCAGTATAGTGTTCCTATTGCCAATTTTTTTAAGAACAATAGGTAGAATTCCATCACCGCCACCACCAATCCACCCTTAAAACAATCACCTTCTATGCTACAATTTAAAAAAAGGGCACTTAATGCTACTTGGAAAGCATACTACAAATTACAACAAGAGGTTTAGCATATACCTTAGGTGAAAAATCTTCAGTGAGATAAACAGCACTAGAATTTAACTCGGATATAGTAAATGGTGGTTCAATTTCTGTGTGAAGATACTTTAGACCTTTTGCAATGCCTATAACAATCTTCATCCTTCTTGTCCAGCTTAGTTGACACCCTTCTTCATCTAAATTAAAATGATTTAAATAAACACAATGCTTTAGCCATAAGATGATATCGCATATGGGCACGCAGAGGAAGTGAGTTGGACTTACAATGTAGGTGCTCGTACAACGTCCCATTTGACGCGTATTCAAAGACTAACATTCTTGTAAATGGAGCATTATCTATACAATAACCCAGAAGTTTCGCTGTGTTCTCATGATTAAGCCTTGCTAAATCTGCCACCTGAATAATTTGAAAGAATGAAACCAAATTAAAAACTTGAAGTGCTACACCATTGGTTCTTGTTATTGGTATAGATGGACATTTCAACCCATTCACCAAAAAATGGGTCAATATGTGTTTTGTTTTGTCTCCATCGGGTCAAATGGGTAAAGGTCAAAACCTACAAGAAGCTGAACAGGCTGAAAATCTCCCAAAAGTGTATTCAAATGCTTACAACCTCCTAAATCACTTTATTACAAACGTAGTTTTGGAATCATATTTAAAATATTAGTTATTTAAAAAACTGAAAAGAGTCGACCTGACCAATCCCATTATTGACATGAACTTGTTTTGACCCGTTACCCAACCTTATATCATTATAGCCACCTCTAGTCATTTGCTTTACCTCTTTCTGATAATAAAGTTCAAGATAGCCACTCCAATGCTCTTCTTTGATGCAAAGGGATATCACAGCAATTTCAGGCCCACCTTTCATGTTTCCTTTGTAAACTAAACTATCCGATGAGGACCCAATAATGTTACTAAAATCCTCACACGCTACTTCAAGTTCATGTCGATTGTATCTCATGACATCCTTCAACATATTGGGATCTGCATATGAGCACCGACAAACATGAACATGAAACAATTAAATTTATCATGATTTTTTAATGATCAATGGAATGGAATTGCCTCCTCACCAGTATAGAATGCCATGTGATCTTTCTCACTTGCATATTTCTTCCAGGGGATAACAATAATTGAAGATTTGTTTTTGCATCTGTGAAAAGTTGTGAGAATGGCAACAAGAAAGAGAGAACCAACCATTACTCCAGTTACTACTTCTAAAGCTAAAAGCCATGCTGGTTTTGAAGCAGGAGCCTGCTTTGTGTTGTGTCCATCCATTGCAGGATGGTGCTTTGTCTCTCCTCCGGCTTTATGTTTTGCTGGTGGAGAGCCACCTGTACATGGAAAATAAATGTAAAATTACCTAACTATCCCACATTTGGTCTAGAAAGATGCTTGCACTTCAGTTAATAGACGCATACCATCTTTGTATGCATCTTATTTATTTGGACAAAAAAAGAAGATGATTCTTTCAGAAAGAACTACCGCAAGAGGAAGTAAGAGAGATACAAATGTGACGTATAATGATACTCATTCAACTACAAGTATTTTTTTCCTAAACTATTTAGTTGTACTACAGGTAGTTTAGGAAAAAAAATAATTTCTGATGACTTAATTCTTTGATGACTGTTTCAACGTTTTACACCCCTCTAAATATGCCATACTTCATTCAACTAACAACATAAAAACGCACCACATTGTTCAGAAGTTCGTTGTTTAATATCTTTATATGGCAGGCAGTTCCCTTGAAAGCTCGTCCTACAAGGAAGGATAAGGAAGAAAGAAAATGAGCATAAGAAAAAAGCACGCAATGGAATACACAAGGAAAAGAGATTTAGATTTTCATATATGTGTATATATATACCTAGGGAGGTACCCCAAGCATTTAGGTATGCTCCCAACAAGGAAGTTGTATGAGAAATCTGCAACTTTTAACGAAGCCGAACGACAAAAACCCAATCTAGTCACATTTGATGCATACCTAAAGCAACACAATCAGATATCAAATTTATATATTGAAGTGGCAAGTGAAAGTAACATTCAAGTAACTTCTGGTTGATGATATAGAATAAAATCATAAATCAATCTTAGTACATATAAAACTCACTTAAAACTTTAAGATACACATTTGCTAGCTTTATGGTTATTAAACTCAAAGGAGTCTTTTGTCGAATAAACAGATGGAAGAAGAGGCGGAATGAAGGTGCTTCAATACAAATATATACTAATTGAAAAGCTAGTATTTTTCTTCTAGTAATATATATTTACGAAATATGGGTCAAATGAGCAAAACTAAAAAATTTAGCTAACAAATTTATAAATGGATTAGACGTTTAACAGTCACTCAAAGTATACTCACACTTGTTTACAACCTCCTACTTTCAGTTTTATTAGAAAAACTGGATCATTATTTTGATAAGAGTTTTATAACCATATTTAAAATATTAACTATTTACAGGACTTTAAAGGATGGGCTTAGAAAAGCGTCAGTAGGTCATACCAACCCAATCTAATCTGTTTAGACACACCCTAAACTTTTCCATTTTGATCTGAAATCTGTTTTGAACAGTTAACCCAACACACCCATTTTCCCACCAACAAGAAATTTCTTTACACTGACAGAAAATAACACCTTTTACATGTGGAAATTTAGATCAAATAGTTGAGTATGATGGCATTACCAATGTAAAAAAGAAATTACTTACATTCCTTGTGTGTTGGACACAACTGAAGCATTGGCACCTGGAACAGTTCCGCGCAACTTATTTCTGTCCAAGCGAAGCTCTTGAAGATTCTTAAGATTGCCAAGCTCTGAAGGGAGTTGACCAGTCAACCCATTTGACTGCAGGTTTCTGAACCAAAATAAACAAGCTTCAGACGTAAGAGAAAATCTCAAAAGAAATGAGAGAAGAACATATTTTTGTTCAAACTAATGAAGCAGACTTACATTACGACAATGCTAACCAAATTCCCGATTTCATGAGGAATCGGTCCAGATATCTGGTTCATCCCCAAATCTAAAATTCTTAGGTACTTTAATGATCCAATTTCTTTTGGTATAGAACCAATGAGTTTGTTGCCATGTAAAATCCTACAAGCGTAACCATTTCAAATAAAACTTTGGATGTTCTTGAAGGTAAAAATGACATCTTGAAAGGAAACATACAGTTCTTGCAAGGAAGCAAGCTGAAAAAGTTCACGAGCAATAAATCCAGTTATAGATGAGTGAGAAATGTTCCTGGAGGACAAAAGAATTATAAACCTGTTAGATTGGTTACTTAAATCATATGCAAACATATAATATGATGTACAACCTTCCTCGTCTACAATTAGAATCCATTTTGCAAAAATTTATGCTCTATAAAGATAATACAAACAAATAATCATATAGCTCATATCTCATATCTCATATCTAGCTTCCATTTCCCATAAATTCAAGAATAGAGTTTACCCTTTTTCAGAAATTTTCTTACAATTACATAGTTGTGCTTGACTACTTGTTCATCTTGCAAAAATTTATCAATTTCGGTTATAAATTACCTAAAAATGTCATTATCGAATAGTCAATCAATTTCATAGAGACAAGGTCAAATGAGACAACTTGCTCTTGTTTACACTTACATATGGTAATTTCAACTGGACTGAAAATGTACAGTAATAGATAAAAGGTCAAAGAGAAAATTTCTTACAGTTTTGTCACTTGATCTCCAGAACAAGAAACACCAACCCAGTTACAAGGATCTGAATCTAGTGCATTCCAGCTTGATAAAACCAATAATGGGTCATCAAATATGCCTTCTTTGAACATAGAAAGAGCATGAACTGCACAAAAAAACAAGAAATTTTACATACCCGCAAAATAAAAAAATTTCTTTATTAAACTATTCTAAGTGTTTACTACATTACTAAAAATATCTTCATGTAAGAGTATAAAGACCTCAAATGATGATAATTTTAGTGATACGAATGTTAAAATTGTTCAAGATCTGAGCATCCAATGATACAAATCAAATGAAAATTACATACCTTGGATTGGTTGAGTAGCATCACATGTAGCTATAAAGATTCCCCAAGTAATTAAGAAAAATGTAAATAGAGTCGATCGTTTCATCTTCTCTCTCTACTTTCTTTCTCTAGAACACTAAGAACTCATCGAAGCAGAAGTCATTATGAAATTACCCAAAAACTCATAAAATCAAGAAATTGGAAAACATTGGTTACATAAAGAATCTTTTTCCAATTAAATTCAAGAACAACCGAAGTAAACTGAAAGGGATTTCAAATATCTGAATCTGTCAACAAACCCTGAATGAAATCAGTGGAAAAATCTCAGTAGGTGAAGTTATAAAGATTGAACTATTGAAGCAAGGCCCAGCTTAAGAAAACTTGGATTCAAAGACAGGTTTGGTGGCAGACTGGCAGCACTGTTTGAAGAAATTTATTTTATTTATATATTTTAATATGAGAAAATTAGAAAGATCAAAGAAGCATAGAGTAGCAAAATGGAAAAGATGGAAATACAGAAGATGGAATTTTGTAAAGTGGGAATGTTTTATTTCTGCTGTTTTATTCAAAGGAAAAGTGAGTTAAAGTGACCATTTTCGGTGGGTTTTCTTTTTATTTTTGAGAAAATATTTTGGGGGTGGGGTTACTAATTACTTGGTTGGTTTGGAGACTTGGAGTGCAGCTGCATTGCTTCTGTAATAACTATTTAACAAATAATAATTAACATATGTTAAGATAATACATAAATTAATCGTTATTGTAAGCTAAATAATCAATGAAACTAAATATTTAACAAGTATTTCTTTAACATACCCAAAACTCTTGTTAAAGATTTCATCATTCTACAGATCTTAAACTTGTGAAGCATTTAATGATTGCTTGAACAAATAGTCAAAGGGTTGGTTCAATGAATTCACATGATTTTTCTTAATTTAATTTATTTAAGCCTGGAACCAGGTTTTCTTGCCCACTTCAAATGATTAGGCTGTATTTATAAAACAAAAAGTCTTGTTAATTGTACCTCACCCTCTTAGGCCATTTTACTCCCCCTCTTTCCAAACCAACCCAAATGTCACATTAACGTCACATCAGTTTTTTTTACTTTTTCCTTCCTAATCCAAATCAACCCAAAACCCTAGTAGCACCCTTCCCAAATCAACCCAAATATTTTTCTCTCTCCCCACTCTCGCTAAAAAACCAAAAAAAAAAGAAAAAAAAAGCTACAACTTTAATCGGGTTGGCGGACCCGAGGTGAAAAAATTTGGAAGGAACCCGAAACCCCCGTAGGGGTGTTCCCGAACATCACCTTTGAACCCAAAGGAACCCGAATCTCTTCGGGTGAGGCCTTACGGATGGACTAATAAATCCTTCAATTTGATTTATACTTACTAGATCAAAACAAATGTTAAGGTAAACGAAAGAGATTAAGAAAACGGATTAATGAATAGCATAAAAAAGACACTAGATAAGACGTTAACTTTGTTAAACCGGTGGCGCGCAACCTAGAGTGAACCACGCATCTATTGCCCTCTTCGATTAGCAAACAAGAATGTTGCTGGATGTTTTTTACGGGTGAAGGACCATGCCGAGTGGTGTCTTTCCCACCCCGTGTAACCCTTTTTAGTATACTATGTGTGTGGTATTAAAAAAATCAAAAGTTAGAAAAAAGATTATGTGATTAGAGGGTGAAATTTATACGACCAGAACAAAGGGTTGTCGGTGACCAGATGAACTTGTATAAAAATCATGTGAGGAAAATTGTTACACAAATTTTATGTAACAAACACCTAAGATTTGAAATTTGAAGCATGTTATTCCCATCAAACATTTTTAAATTGCAATTTTCATGAAAAATAATAAAAAAAATCATAAATGATGTACTTGATACTAGAAAATTTTTTATTATTGTGTTCATTCTTTAGAGGATTATAAGAATTATACAATTGATATATGTCTATGTAAAGGTGCTAATAGTGGGATCAAAGATTGTACCAGTTGTGAGCTTGGCCCTCAAAAAGGAGGTGACAATTAAGTTTATGATTAAAATGATACCTGTGAGGTGGGAAGCATCTTAAAGAAGCTCAAATTTGGCAATTATTTATATTTTTCTTCATATGCTTAGCTTTCTTGATATTGACATTAACCTTACCTAATAAAGTTTTATTTCCATGATTTTGACTCATTTAAATAATCATTTCCATTCCTATTCTAGATTACATTTTCCAAACTTTTTATTCCAGTTTTTGATATAATCTTTTAACTAATTCACTCTTTCCATTTCCATTGATAGATTGAATTTATTTTAATAGCTAATTTTGGTATTAAGTATTAACTAGTAAATTATTCCCACTTTATATGTGGCTTTCATGATGTTTAGAAGCAATCCCATTATTGGAAGTAAATTAAATTATATACCCAAATTGTGAATGTTAATTATTGATGATCGACACTGATCGATTGGTTTAGTCAGGGGTAAGTATAGTTTGATTGGTTCGGTTTCAACATAAAATTGAAACCGAACCAAAAAACTCAAAAACTAATTGGATTCAGTTAATTCGGTTTCGGTTTCGGTTTGGTTTAGAGTAATCAGGTCTTGCTAGAAATAAAGTGGTATATATCTTAAAATAATAAAGCTAAAAGAAGCCACCTTTCTAAATGTCATTTCTTAATCTTAATATTCCTTATTTCGAAAACTAATAAAGGTGTAATTTACATACACGCTGGAGTTTAAACTTTAAACCATGTTATATTCTTATTTTTTATTTTTATTATATTGTATTAATTTTAAATTCAACATGTTGATTTTTTTGTTTCTTATTTAATAATTTCAATAAATATCCGCAATCTCATGCATAAATCGATAAACAAAGACTATTCACCATCTTTATATCAAATAGAAATATAGAATTATATATATTTTTAATTTACGTTTATAGAGAAAATTTAATTTCAAGAGATATATAAATAAAATACCAAGGGTTTAATCCTATATTCTTGCATGTAAATATAAAGCAGCTCAAATAAATAAAAAGATTACAATCTGCCTAATCTAGTAATTAACTTAAATCGTTATACAGTTAAATAACCGAAATATCATTCATTTAAGTACGTTACAAGTATAAAAACACATAATATAGGTATTGTTAAATGCATTAATTCATAGGAGTATAATTTACCTCTCTGGTAAATAGTAATCTATGAGTAAAAACAGTAATGACCCAAGGTGATTGATTAAATAGGTCGATTAGTACATATGTTAATGGGCTAGGTTCGCAGTGACATTCATACATGACAGTATGCGAGCCTCAAGCCACGACCATAAGGGAGTAAACCCTCCTCCATTGTTTTCGAAACCTCGAACTCAAGACCTCACAGTAAAGTCAAACTCTCCGTCCTAGCTAATAAGTCGATTAGTACATGGTGACTGAAGTTTCAGTCGTTATTAACAGCCATCCTATGTTCAGTGATGGACATAAATAAAAAAATAATGAAGTAAAACAGCTGTAAATTAAATTATAAATTAAATGCAACTTTAGACTTTTTTTACTACATTTTATAATAGTTTCAAATAACTATAAAATATTTTGACTCTTTTATTATTATTTTCTGTGTGATCGGATATATACTTGTAGTATAAAGTTATAAACTTGAGAATGCAAATATGCAATGAAAATTAAATAAAAATTAAAAGAACGAAAATAAAAAAATGAGTAAGGAGAATGAATTAATACCTAAATCTTGAAGGGGCATTGGAGATGAGTTTAGAAGTGTTACGAATGGAATTCTGATTAGTTTGAAGAAGAAGATACTCAAGCTCTCCTGTGTCACCACTAAGCCCAATGTTCTTGTTTCCATATCCAAATGGGTTGGCCGACCCGACCCGTTGCTTCTCTGGTAAAGGTTTTCGAAAGAACTCAAAGCTTTCATCTTGCATTGTTTTGATAATGTGGTGAGGGACGCCATGGTTGATGACTTTGAAGAAACCATATTCTTCACAAGCTTCAACAATCAGCTTTGACACCTGTGATTCTTTACCCGAAAGATCGATAGTTGGTATCTTCATCTCTCGGACCTTTTCAACCCGAACTTGGCTCATTTGGGTTGCCACCACCATTTGGGTCCTTGCGTGTGATAAAATACTACTCCCAAATCTTGGATAAAAGTGGAAGCAAAATATGGAGTTATTGAAAGAAGGGAAAGGAAAAGTTTTGTGGTATTTGAAGAATGAAGGATCAACGTGAGTAATATATAAGAGAGAGGGTAGGGTGGGGTGGGGGGGGGTTGGGGGGTGGGGTAGGGTGAGGTAATCTATGTAATGTTACAGGCGATCCACTTGATTTTGTGTTTTAAAATCGGTGAAAAGTCGAGATTATGATTATGGGGTAAACGCGGATTCACATATGATGTATTTGATACGAATTTAAATATTGTATAATTTATGTATTAGTCGTTTGGCTATAAAATTAAATGAGTAGCATGCCAGCTTTGATGATGCAAATATATAAAATAATGACCAATATTTGTCATTTTAATTAGTTTATAATCTATTTTATAATTAAATTAGTAAACTCCTTGTGAGGCGTTCGTCGTCAATTCATCACCCTTTGTAATGTTTCAAGCAGATTTGGCATTATGAATGTAACATGCTAGCTAATAAATTTTGAATCATATGGTTTAAAATATATATTAATGGTTTTGATAACTATTGGGAGTCGTTGTGTTTACTAATGAAGACTGTATACATAACGAAAAAAATTGTAAATCGTAGTTTTTGTTTAATAGTGAATACCGTAACTAATCTAATAACCTTATTAAAAAAGGATGATTATGTCATCATCTATTTTTAAAAAAAAATTCACCAATCACAACACACCACTTCAATTAATTATCTTAATTCAATGAGCTTAACATATCATCATATACAAACTACTATTCTTTATACTCAACGTATTTCAAATATGGAGATGCTAAATAATCGGATAAGACAAACACAAAGAGAGATTAAATTAACTTTAAGATGTAAACGTATTAAACCCAAAATTAGTATATTAAAAACATACAGAATATGTTATCTTCAACTATAACAAGATACGTAAGAGATGAGTTGTGTTCAATAAAGTCCATTTAAAAAACATAGTCCTGAAATTTTAATATTCAATCACAGGTGATTCAGTA
>JAUEJL010095223.1:0-13786 GCA_032274825.1 Drosophyllum lusitanicum
CCGAATGAAGAGTTTTGGTGTTCCCGCCCCTACTCGATGCTACCCGAAGCCATCGAGTAGGGTGTAACGCTTGGTCTTAAATAGATATACATAAATATTGTCTTTGCTTCCGCTTAACTTTGAACTTGAAACCAAATCTGTAATTTACTCAAAACTTTTATTTATGCAATATATATAATTATAGGGGAGGGTTTATTTGAAAACCATTCTTATTGTGAGTATCGCGAGAACCAATGTTGACCCTTGATTAAAATAAATAAATGACCAATAAAAATAACGGCTTATTAATGAGTCATTAATGTCTCATTAATAACATTATTGACTCATCAATAAGAAATATTTTGGGAAAATCAAACATCGCTCTTTAATAACGGTCCACCTAGACACAGTTCAGGGTTGGAAAAATATATAAAAGACCAAAATACCTTATTAATGAGTCATTATTAATGGTTAAAAATAGTACTTGCAATAAGAATGATTTTTAAATAAACTTCTCAATGTAATCTTTCATCTCTAATAGATAAGTAAATATAAAACCACATGGCATGTTTCTAGATCGGAATTTTCTTATTTTCCCGCTCAAAAACTGATCGTGAGCTACTGCCGTGTGTCTTTTTTCTCTTTTATCTAACCCCGCTCCTTTGCTTTCATTGTATCGCCTTTATTCTTTATCCTCCGCTCATCAGATCATGGAGTCTTCCTATCTCCCTATGCTGACAAACTATCAACGAAAGCAAACTAAATGATAGCAAAACAAGAAGTAAGAATAGAAAAGAGATTTATTTATAATCGGATGGATGGAGAGAATGACTTAAAATGCTTCTAATTGTTGTGTCTTTCTATCTCCATGTCGACGCTTATGTTGGACAGATGATTTCAAATGTTGGAGCAGTGACTTATGTTTACTTAATTATGTTCAAGGATTTGATCAATTTGACATGTTCTTCATAATTCCCTTTTTCCTTGGTTATTATTTGGTAATAATTCTCCTTTTTCTTGGTTACTATATGTTTTAACTATTCATATAAACAAAAGCATGAGATGTGCACACACTAGATGTTTGACAAAATGCCTGAACCAAATACTATACTTATTTAGCTTTTCAAGTATTGCATCTATGCTTTCTATGTGTTTTTAGAGTGTGCATTTTCATAAGAAACATAAACAAACTATTACTTACAGAACCATTCTTTGATTTTTCATTAAATTTACATTAGGTGTGTGTATTTGTACCATGACATTAGTTTGTAACATAATGATTTAGGTATGTTCGTTTTTGTAACATAATGATTTACTTATATCATCAAGTCATAGGTTTTAGGTATGTTCGTTTTTAGGATTTTGAATGAACCACAAAGATTTAATATGTTTTGGATTAAATGATAAGTATTAGAAAACCAGAAAGTTGTTGAGGATGAATGCTTTATGTGTCTACATTCTTGTATGAACATGCAAACTTATTGGATTGATTGTTTCATAAGTAATAGTGTAGACAAGCTAAATCTTTATTCACCGGTTATTTTGGTGGATTTTTGCCAAGAGTGTAAATAGAATATGCTTCTTGCCAAGAGTGTAAATTTTTGGTGGAATTCTGCTTCAAAGAATCTATTTCATTTATGTAAAACTTTATTTATTGGTTGAAATGATCTTGTATGAACATGCAAACTTATTGGATGGATTGTTTCATAAGTAACAGTGTAGACAAGCTAAATCTTTATTTACTGGCTATTTTTGTGGATTTTTGCCATGAGTGTAAATAGAATATGCTTCTTGCCAAGAGTGTAAACTTTTGATGGATTTCTGCTTCAAAGAATCTATTTTCATTTATGTAAAACTATATTTACCACTTGAAATGATCTTTTAACTTGATGAAAGAAAAAATACAATTTATATCTTATGACACGTACATTCGTGTTAGGGCTCCCGTGAAAGCTCACATTTTTTGTACATGTTAAAGTGAGTCGGGTTAAGTAGAC
Source organism: Drosophyllum lusitanicum (assembly GCA_032274825.1). Taxonomy (NCBI): domain Eukaryota; kingdom Viridiplantae; phylum Streptophyta; class Magnoliopsida; order Caryophyllales; family Drosophyllaceae; genus Drosophyllum; species Drosophyllum lusitanicum. The sequence continues at coordinate 1,977 of JAUEJL010095223.1, forward strand.
CCAAAACACAATAAAAATCTAATAGAGGTGAAATATGATTATATTTTATACTATCTCAATGATAATATAATAGAGGTGAAATAAATACATATTATAGTAGAAAAGGCACAAAAACATAATAAAGAATTACTAATGGGAAGAAGTTACTCTGGATATGTTATTTTGTAATGAACTGGATGAGAATTACTAGGAAAATCGATTAGAGATGCGCAAGGATAACACACAAGAGATAAAGAATTGAGGGAGAAAGAGAGAATACATGGAGGGCTTGAGGGAATAAATAATATCCATAGAATGAAATTTGCATCTTATAAGGTAGTATCTTAGCAAATTTAATAGAGGTTTTTCCAATAAATAAACATGTGCAGACATAAGACCATAATATTTTTGTCAATAAATAAACAGATATTAGGTACTACAAGTAACTTATTATAGAATTGTTACAAATGTGTATCACTCTTTTGCATATGAATGATGGTAGACATAAGATCATAATGTTCTTACTTTCTTTATTGCTTATAGTTTCAAATGTGCCGTTGTTCAAAGTTAAAACTGAAGGCATGATTAATTTCATGTCTTTTGCTGCAAATTTTGTTCTTTTATATATCACTATATTAAATTTCACCATCCAACATTATCTAATATCGAGGTCAATAACAACTATTTGAAGCTTGATTTTATTATACTTATAAATTGTATGTGATTTATAATAAAATATCATTTTTATTTCTATTTTGTATTGGCATTTTAAAATTTTCTAAGTTCTTTATATAAACTTAAAATATGTTTATTTATTTTTTGAGTTAACCCGTGTAATACACAGATCTCTAACCTAGTATAATAATAATAATAATAATAATAATATATATATATATAGAGAGAGAGGAAATTGTATTAATTTTTTTATTTAAGGAAAACAATATTTATCCGACAATCAGGGTTGTAAAAAATCTTGACCGGTTATTAAATAACTGAAAAGATTTTTATAATAATGTTAATTTTAGAAATTAAAATGAGTCACTAAAATTCATTATTATTATTAATATTTCAGTATGTTTTAACGATATTTTTCAATTAAAAAAAATACAAACTTCAAATTGAAATCAATAGAACGTAAATACGAGTAATTTGTTTGCAGACTGAAACTCATTATGTCGTCATTCCGCAACAAATTCCCATTTGCCTCGTCCTCATCTTCTTCATCAACACCTGCATATATATCTCCGTCTTCTTAATTCTGCAATTAAAATTCAAAACCCACGAATTAAACCATGAATCTCAACTGGGTTTTCCTTCTTTTCCTCTTACCAATCTACATTTCTGCAGAATGTAGTTCCCAAATTGATTCCGGCAGCGAAGAAGTCAACAACAGCAAGGCTCAAGCTCTCAAATTCAAATTGATCGCAGTCGCTTCGATTCTCTTTGCCTCTGCCACCGGCGTTTGCGTTCCTCTGTTCGGTAAAGTGTTTGAATCCCTTCGCCCGGAAAGCAACGTGTTCTTGGGGATCAAGTTTTTCGCCGCGGGTGTGATTTTAGCCACGGGTTTTGTTCATGTGTTTCCGGATGCTAACGAGAGTTTGGATAGCCCCTGTCTTGGCGAAAAGGGTTGGGGCGATTTTCCGTTGGCGAATTTCGTGGCTATGGTGGCTACGGTGGCGGTGATGATGGTGGAAACGGCGGTTACAAGTCTGCTTAACAGATCGGGTTATAGTAATAAGGGGGCGGAGGGTGGAGACGACGATGAGAAGCATAACGGTCACATGCATCTTCATACGCATAAGTCTCGTGGCCATGCACATGTTACCGATGAGGATTCCGCCACCACACTCCGCCACCGGATTATTTCACAGGTTCCACCCACAATCCAAATGCATTTTGTACTTAAAAACCACTTAAATCATTATAAAATAACTCAAAATATTTACATGTTTTAATAATTTAAGTTTCATTACATATTATTACTATTAGTATTTCTTTATATATTTTAGTAATTTAAAAGATTATTTGTAAATTACTAATTTATTTTGTAGCCTTCTTATATGAAATAAAATAAAAATAAAAAAATTGTCTTGCAGGTGTTAGAGGTGGGGATCATAATACATTCAGTAATAATTGGAATATCATTGGGGGTTTCAGTGAATCCCAAAACAATCAAACCACTTATTATTGCATTGAGTTTTCACCAAATGTTTGAAGGCATGGGTCTTGGAAGTTGCATCACTGAAGTACCTAATCTTTAACTCTTTCTTCTATAATTTACTTCAAAATCCTATGAAAAGGTTTATTTCTAAAGAAGTAAGGTAATTTGCAGGCCAAATTCAATGTTAGGACCATAGCAACAATGTCGATCTTCTTTTCGGTTACAACACCGATAGGGATCGTTATCGGGTTTGTGATCTCAAACACGTATGACGAAAATAGCCATACGGCTCTCATTGCACAAGGCACACTCAACGCGGCTTCTGCTGGGATACTTATTTATATGGCACTTGTGGACATTCTTGCAGTAGATTTCATGAACTCAAAAGTGCAAACAAGTTCCAAGCTTCAAACCCTAGCATTTGTTTGTCTTCTTTTAGGGTTAGGTTGCATGTCACTTCTGGCCAAATGGGCTTGATTCTCATCTTGAAGGTTTATTTTCAATTGGTTAGCGTCACTAGCAAAGGGTTCTACGATCTTTGTTGAAATTTGGGTATTTGGTTTAGTTTATTATTTGAATGCAAGTGTATTAGAATTTAATATTGTTAAATCGGGTCGGGTTTGAGCTCGGTTAATAGATCATGTCATTTTCGGGTCAACCCAGTTTGATCCACTTTAATTTCATGCCGGATTCAGTTTGTGTCGCTTTATTTCATGTTAGGTTTTTGTTGTGATTCCGGTTCATTCACTTTTTCCGCAAAATTAACGAATCTTTGATTTTCGGTAAGAAGGTTAAAAAATGTACGTACCCGTATAACCTAATCGAAATAAGTTTCGACCAATCGGTTTTTTATATTTGATTAATGTAATTTGGTTTAATGGTTTTAGTCAAATAAGCTAATATTTGATCTTTTCGGGTTTTCGGTTCGAAATTTGTATATTCAAGTATTCTCACATAATAGCAACTATAGTAAAAATTTATATAAATTGTATCATTTTGAAAAGGTAAATCATACAAAATTGTATTATTTTGACAATAATATTTTTTTATAAAAGATGTATCATTTTGACAATAATATATAAAATCGAGCGTATGACCGGGTGTAGGAGTATGAACGATTCCTTTTTCACTAAAAGATGAAAGACATTTATGAACAAAATAGACAAACCATAAGGCCAAAATCTCTAGTAGTGGCGTGTGTTGACAGAGGGAGGCTACGGTGTTCGTTGATTAGTTAAGACGAACAAGATGGCATGGGAGGAACAGCCGGTTAGACTAATCCAAAAAAGGAATCTTGAAGGCATAAAAGATGAAAGAGAAAGATTTTAGAGACAAAGTTGTAGAGGAGGTTAAGGTGGCAAGTAGGGATTAACATGAAACCCTGAAAACCGACCGAACAATACAAACAAGGTTAAGTGGTCGGTTTGTGAAGTGTAATGTTAAACTGAAGGTTTTTGATATGTAAAACTGAATTTAATGATTTAGTTCACGGTTTTTATATTTATAGAAAAAAATTCACAAACCTTTGTTGGACTAGTTTAATTGTCGGGTTAGGTTTAATATTTCTTGAAACCTTGGTTGACAGTTTCATTGTCATTGTTTGACATCTAAACCATAAATTATTTTAGGCCTTCCGTAGCGGTCGACTCACAAGGAAAGGAAAAGTCATCGGGTAGCTCGGTGAGATGGGAACACCTCTATGCACTCCCTAACTTGATTGGCTCTCATGATAGAGTCCACCACCCGACCCCCCTCTCTCTCCTCTCTCCTTCCCCTTCTCCCCTTCTCTCTCTTTTTATATATATTATAAAATTAAATAAAAATGAGGTAAGATTGGGAATGATATACTAAAACACCACCAAAGTCTTGACACTCTTGAAGTCACAAAGCCTTGTATTCAAGTGTGTATGAGAGAGTTTTAAGCACAATATACCAACTATCAAGTGACAAGCATGTAACCATGATCCTTAAGCTTCATATGGTTCTTATAAAACCTAAAAAGACTATTCAAAAACGTGTGCCATAAAACTTAGATAAGTTACACCATTAACACACTTTTAACTAGCCTTAAAACGCTAGTTAAAGAGGCTGTTATAGTGAAGGGACGGGCGTGCCAGCCCAACCCGGCCCGGTCAAGTCACGCCTGACTTGGGCTTGTGCTTGGCTTTTGAGCACGACCGTACCTCAGCCCACCAGAACCATTTTCTGGTTTTCTCTCTCATTTGACCAGTTGTGATTCCGGAACCAATACTTGGCGTGTGACCCAATAGGCCCTTCATTCATTGGCAATATCACCAACTCGTGTGTGTCAACGGGCATAATCCAACAATGGGAACCAAAAGGGATGCTATATGGATAGTCTTAGTGGTCGGGGAGAGATAGAGAGAGAGAGAGAGAGGTTCTACTGTGAATGTTCTTATAATTTCTGGTGAACTATAAACATTAAATTCACATTATTAAATAGAATGTAGTACATTTATCTAAGACCAATAATATTAATGGATTAAACTAGGGCTATCATACTGTACAAAATATATACATACTAATAATTTCACCTCGTGTCAATTCTTAGAGCACCCGCAACGGGTGCTCATGGTCCATCATAACGAACCAAAACGAGAAAGGGTGCTCGTTATTTCCGTTGCGGCCAACCCATCATACGCTCATGAAAATGTGCCTTGTTACCATAGTAACTATAACATCCTGATTTTCGGGTCAAATTTTGACTTTTTAAAACTTATATTCAGACATATTTCAGTTTGATAAACAAACAGCAAAGTCTTATCAGAGTATTTTCTTTATTTAAAACAATCCAACTGGGTTTTTCAATTTATTAACGGGTGTTACCACATCAATACCGACCGACCATCATACCTGTCAACGAACAACAAGTGTCTCAACACCACAAAAGCAACCCTGGCACCGCCAAACATAAACATCTGCAAAAGCATAGAAACTAGAAGGGGATTAGCTTTAAAAGATAGTGAGCATAAACATAACCATAAACATCGCATAGCACATAAGGCATCACATGATAACACAAACAGTGGTATCCTACCACATTGTGATGTGCTGACATGATTAGTAAGCATCGTATCTCGTAGGGCTGAAAATCCGGCTCAATGATCCTAACCGGGGAATCAAGCACATCCAACTACGCTGGTGGGTGAGCGGGTAGTTGATTGCACCATACGTCAAGCATAACCCCATTGATTCCGACCCATAAGTCCCCCGGGATCTAAATCCCGACCCATAGGATCTACCGGGACCCAGTTATATAGTGAACCCAACACCGAAGGATCTACCGGGATCCCATATCAACTGACCTTAATCACATGTCTGTAAAACAGTCCACAATGTCCGGACATATCCCATACACATAGATGATCCAAATAGAATCCAATAGCATGCATGCATAAACACAACAATTATTTCTACTCATACACAATGAGTAGAACACACAAATACAACATTGCGATGGCATAGAATCATTACATAAATCGTTAAACATGTATTCAATCACTATCATTGTGTACCTAGTCAACATAGGCATCACATTTATCATATCATCATGGCTTTAAACATAGTAGGCATATGATACACACGAGTCCAAAGCACTCATGAACTACTTTCCTACACTTAGTTAGCAAACATAACATTCTTAGGTTATCACTAACTTGCTCACTCAAATATCATACCATTATAGGTAGCATTAGCTCCTTATTATTGGAATCATAATTCATTTATCTTTAATAACTCTTTTATTATTGGTTATTTGTTAACCAATATTCAACACTAACTTATGTTCGTGCCAATTATCCCATTAACGGGTCAAATTAGCGTACACGTGATCACACTCAGAATTACAATCTTGATCACATCATATTCTTTAAACCATCATGTCTTATACATATCTAATGATAATCAACAAATCCCTAAGTACTATATAACGATTAATGGTTAAGTCGCTACTCACCTGAGTCCAAAAATGCTTGTAACAATCCTTTAACGATGTCTCATACCCTTTTGTTAACCTAATAGTGCAAACATTAACGCATTGAAAACAATTTCTAACTATTGACAGTCAAAGATCGCTTCGCGATCCCTTCTTCACGTCGCGACGCGACGTGCTAAAAACAGCAAATTCATCGCAGCCTCTGCTGCTTCAACCAAAATCATCCAATCGATTCTAAAATGAATTCCAACATCTTCTTATGGTTATTAGACCTCAAACAAAGTTAATAACATTCACAAAACCTACTCAAACAACCAATACAAGTTTCAAATGAGATTTTATCAATTTGACCCATTCAAATGGGTTTTCAACCTTGTAAATCTTGATCAAATTCAGTTCTACTTGAGCTTAGAATCATTAGAAAACAGTCTAGAAACATCAACAAGTTTCAATTTGATATGATAAATACCTACTATATCTTCTTGATAAATCAAAGCTCATGAACACCTGCTAAAGAAGATGAATCACTTACTTGATAATTAAATCTTGATGTTGTTAATGAAGTTCTATTAGTTGGAGTGTTTCTTACTTGATTCTTGAATCCAAAACATTAGTAACCATATAAACTAAAAGATTGGATGCTAAGTTTCTTCTAAATGAGAACAAGAACAAATGAACTAAGTGTGTGTATGTGTGGTGTCATTCGAGGGAAGAAGAAGGAAAAGACGCTACCGCCTCAACTTAGTATTTATCCCAAATGTGGGTATCCCGCTCCCCTAACTAACTTACAACTTAATCAAATTGTATCTATAAATACCAACGACGATATATTCGGAACCATTATTTTAAACCTACCGCCTCAACTTAGTATTTATCCCAAATGTGGGTATCCCGCTCCCCTAACCGACTTACAACTTAATCAAATGGTATCTATAAATCCTAACAAGGATATATTCGGAACCATTATTTTAAAACTTTTAATAGGTTACAACTTTTATTCATTTTCATTATCTTTTACACAACGCCTCAGTTGATAGTAATAACATATCTTTATTTGTTAAATTATAAATTCTTATTTAATTCACAAGAATACAACCCTACAAGTAGACGATACAACTAGGCTTGTTTCGGGGTGTTACAGTCACGAGGTCAACACCTCATTATTCCATTTTTTATAAAACTTGAATTCGTTTGGTAATTATATTTGCTATCAAACGGATAATTTTTAAAAAAATTTGTGTATATATACATAGCCATGCATACAAAGTGTATACAATTTGCATATTACCCACAAATATATATACACGCTCAAATGTCAACCAACATTGTAGTCACCATGCCTCAAAATGATAACAATTACCCGAATGATCATTTCTTCCAAAACATGGTGAATTAGTCACCAGGTTCAAAGAGTACTCAATTAAGTACAAATTCACCTACGCTGCAACAACAACCCGAATTGACGCAAGCCATCCTAAGCCAACTTCACTTTCAACACCACCAATGAGTTTAACAACAAAATCAATATTATAATTGTACCACCCACCTCAACAATTGTCACCGTATTATCCAATATTTGCACAACCACAACCACAACCACAACAATAACCGCCGGCGACCGAACCTGTGCCTGTGGCTGAACCTGAACCCTCTAACCATCATCGTCGATGTAAAGGTAAAAAGGATTCCATTCAAAGTACGGGGAAGAAAATTGGTTGGACCTCGGTAGAAGAAAGGTGTTTAGCCGAGTGTTCGGTCAATGTATCGGAAGATACAAGCGTCGGCAACTCTCAAAGTGACGATGCATTTTAGGTTCGAGTTTAAAAGCAGTTCAACATGCTTGTTGGGTTAACGATACGGACCTGTGATCAACTTACTTGTAATGTCCCAAGTTTTTTTACACACATTGTAGTAATAATATATCAGAGTATATTGCGGAAATTCCAAGAGTAGATAAGAGTCAATTACAATATCCCAAAGTTTACAAGTTCATCAATTCGTGTTGGAAAAAGTTTTATTACAATATTAAAATCAGTCTTGATTATGAGCTACCTTCACTGTCCTGGAGCTTCACGGTGGTCCCATCCTGAAAGAATAGAATTAAACAACAGTAAGCGCGAAGCTTGGCGAGCATACTACTTACATATAAAAACAGTTTAATATAGTCATAATCACATCTCGTACTTTTCATACCCGCTACCGCAGTAGTCGGCCGAATCATACCCGTTGCCGAAGCAAACGGTCGCATATACCTGATTATAAAAAAGTCGTCATACCTGGCACCTAAGTGTCGGTCGAAACATACCCGTTGCCGAAGCAAACAGTCGAACATACCTGATTCATGAGAGTTTGTCGTCATACCAGCACGTAAGTGTCGGTCAAACATACAACACATACCCGAAACCTAAGTGTTGGTCGATCATACAACACATTCTCTATTAACACAGGTTTGGTATATAAGTGAGGATACTCACCTAGCAGTAGTCTTAGTCACAATTAGCAGTGAGTCACATAATCGTATCGTTGCGGGTTCGATCGTTAGAACCTACAATCATAACTTACTGAATTAATACCGGATACAAGTCCCTAACTTCAAATTGCCCAATACATTAGTCCACTAAGTCGGACCCCACTCCTGGGTTGGACCAACCACAAGTCAGACCAATGCTAAAGTTGGATCACACCTAGGTCGGACCAATGCCAAAGTCGGACCACACCTAGGTCGGACCAATGCAAAAGTCGGACCACACCTAGGTCGGACCAATGCCAAAGTCGGACCACACCTAAGTCGGACCAATGCCAAAGTCGGACAGAACACTTAAGTCGGACCAGGGTGAAGTCACACGCACACAAAATGAAGTCGAACCCTACTAACAACAATAACTCATAAGTTAGACCAAGGCCAACGTTATGCAAGTCGGACACCTCAAGTCGGACTGGTGTAAGTAGGTCGGACAGGGGTCTAAGTTGGACCACCCATCTTGGTCGGACCATTTCATCAAGCGAGCATAAACATATCAGTCGAAAACAGGATTTTGGTAATCATTAGAAACACAGTCAAATTAATCCATTCCAGTCGCAAATCATTTCTAACATCATTAAAACAATTCTTATCATTTACTTTGTGTTTTTATCAAGTTTTGATCTCTAAAATGCTCTTTCTTTCTCTCGGCCATTCCACCCACGAACACACACACACACACACACAGCACCTACTAATCCCAAAATATGCTAAAGCTTAAATAAATTACCTCCATAAGATCACAATGAAGTAAGGATGATTATTTGATGTTTCCTTCTACAATTCCTTGAAGATTGAGTGCAAGAATAGTGACCTTGTTTTTCCTCTGTTGCTCTCGATTTACCCGGTACACACACACAACACTGATAAGGAAATGGAATAGTGCAATGGTTCTTGGGGGCTGAGCCCTAATCTTCTATATATACATATCTTATAAGGCCTAAGCCCTTTAATTCTTAATTAGGCAAAAGCCCAGCATGTTTCATAAATTTTCTAGCAACCCAATCCAATAACACAAAATAATAATAATAAAATTTCCAAGATTAAGTCCTTTTTATTTATTTCAAAAAATAAGGTGTTACATTACTTCCAAGTGGAGGACCATATCATAAAGAGAGATGATATTTCCACTTATGAAATTGATTCATCCAAGAAAATATATGCTTCACTAACTTATAATATAGTTTTAAGGATATTGTATAATTATGTAGATGAATCAATTTTGTAAGTGGATTTATCATCTCCTAGTCATAAAACATGGGCAAGTTCAATGACTACTATACGGTGTTGAATCATGATATAAAAGTTGTTCGATACGAGGAATGAAGTCATTATGAGGTAAAATTGTGCGTTATACGAAAATGTAACAGGAAAACAATTTGGTCCCTACGAGTCATGTGATATTTTAAAGGACTCACCAAAGTGGCGAGCTCATCGATTGGCGTTTGGTAATAAAAAGAAACAACGGGCTCCACCGCTAGAGAATGAAGTCCAGTACGAACCCGTTGTTGATCTCGAGGTCGATCTTGTGATGGAGTTTTTTTGGTGAAGATCCTATTCGTGTCCACCTTGGAAAATCCAAAAAGATATGGCCCAAAAGAGTCCGTCCAATTCGGAAACTTCCAGGAAGAGGAAGAGGAAGAGGAAGAGGAAGAGGAAGAAGACTGTTCTTAAGATACGAGAAACTATGATGTGAAAATTAAGATGGAATAGTTAGATATTTTAACTTTCTCAACGGCTAGCGTAGAGCGCGAGAATGACTGTAAAACCATACTCGAAATGAAACAACAAATTCATGAAAAATATAATATTTGGTTTAAGTTTTTTAATTTTTAGTTTTAGTCACAGTACTTTAAGTTTTTTAAGTTTTATTATTCTTATATTTTGATGGAATGGAATTTTAGTTATTTTATTTTATTTAAAAATATTAATCTAGTATTTATTTTCTAAATATTATGTTTTTATAGAAAAGTTAAAATAAAAAAGAAATTGATGCTGACGTGATGATTAATGTTTGCAGTTATGCTAGTTATTACTGCGAATGTTTAATGTGTTTGGTTAGTTATACTGATGCGATGAATATTAATGACAATGATAACAGTTATCACTGCAAGTGCCCTTAGTTCTAACTTTTAACGAGTTCATATTGGTTTCACATTCCGATATGTGTTTTTCTTGTTGGTGTTTGATTTCATCGTTTTCTTTTGTTTTTTGGTTTATAAAATCTTAAAATAAATGATTATGATTTCAGGTATCATATGGTTGCTAAATATCGAAGTATATATTTGAACAATATGTTAATTTGGTTTAAATAGTAACATGGTAAAAATAATTATTAGCTTAAAGGTGATCTAGAATTTTGAACAAACCATATATCTAAAGTCGGTGTTGATATCGTCTAAAATATGCATATTATTTATATCCGATATCTTATTTTTTGATTGCATTATTATGATGAATTAGGTTATTTATTTGCTTAATTTGTTGTAATATGTGTTTTAGGGTTCTTGGGAGAAGAAATAGAGATTTAATGAGAAATGATGAAGAAAAGAGATAAATTGAGTAAAGCTGACAAAGTTGATGCACCTTTATTGATTTGGCCGTATCTCACTCGTTTAAACTCCGATCGAGTTGATTTAAAAAGCCACATAAACTAGACAAAACGGGCCACGATAATATTATGTTTTTTCCATTTAATTGGGCCGCTCCCGGTGGACTTTTGATTTAAAGGGTAGAAGAATTAATTAAGAAAAGGAGGCATGCGATTTGGGCTTAGTTCAGAAAACTTGTGATGTGCAAAGCCATAAATTATTTATATGCAGCAAAATCGAGAAGCCCATGTCCACAAAATTTGTTGGCTATGGAAATAAAAGGGTTTTCATGGGGCAGCCTTCAAAAAAAGGAGAAAAAAAAGATATACATATATTTAAAACGGTGGCTACACATGAATCATATATTCTCGAAGCGACATTCGACGAAAGAAACCATGCGACAGTTTTAGGGGAGCGATCAGTAGTGGAGAGCAGAGGCTATAACATCTACAGGGTTAACTTGGGTTGCTATCATCGGTCTATAATGGTTTGCAATTTCTGTTTTACTTTGTTTTTGTTTTCTAACTTGTCTATGAGTTAGACCTTTCTTGTATTTACCGTGATGAACGAACCCTAGGTTTTGATTTGTAATCTTTATTTCTA
>JAUEJL010095234.1:0-13785 GCA_032274825.1 Drosophyllum lusitanicum
TAAAAGATATTTTTATATTTTTTAAAAAGAGTATTTATAAAAATTATTAAATATAAATGTTTTATTTACATACCCGAACATCGCGCGGGTATAACACTAGTTTTTTTTACCGACGCGTGTAGTTATTATTGTAATATAATTATTTTTTAGATTAATAGTAATTTCAACGAATTTATCTGAATTTTTTTAATTCCTGAGTTAATTTGATTTTATATCTTTTTTAGGGTTATCCTGATATATTAACTTTTTTTTATAAAAAATAAATGCGGATAAAGGTTTTATAATTACTTTTAAACTCAAATTTAAATAATCAGTATATTCTCGATAATTACTAAGGGTGTTTATTGCTCTCAAATCAATTATGTATTATTTACTAGATTAAATACATTTGTGATACCCGAGTTGGTTTAAAATATGATAAATATTAAACATTAATAAAATATAATACATAATTATAAAACCCGGAAGAAATATGAATTAAAGATTGTCATATAGCGTCAATACCAATACCAACGGTAAAAGCATCGACGCGATAAAGAGGGCAGAAGTGACGATAGTAGTATGATATCATGATATAAAGAGATGTAATTATATTCTTTGTACATGTCATCAATCGTTATTGTTACAATTAGGGTCAATAAGATCAAATATTTATTTGTTATAATTTAAAATAATTTAGAATTATTATAAAATATTTGAAAATGATAAAACTAACAATCTAGTTAAATATGAAATTTTAAAATATTATGAAGGGTAAATATGATATTTGTAAATTAAGATAGACAAAAACGATATTTTAATGTTTAAGAAGGTCATATATGAAATGCCTCTAAAAATTTTAATTCAATTTTGACTCAAAATTTGAATTCCAATTTTGATTAAATGGATAGTCAAGATTTAACGATTAAATTTATTTTACTAAATAAATAGTTGAGATCGTTCAATAAATTTGATGCATCCTAATCTTTTATCTATATTAGAAAATAGAAGATTTGTTTGTATTTATCCATCTTAATTTATAAATATCATATTGACTCTTTATAATATTTCAATACATAATATTTTACCAAATTCATAGACTTGTCATTTTTAAAACTATTTTATAGTCCATTTAAATTATTTTTAGTTGCAACTAGTAACTACTTGATCTTATTACTTCTAATTGTAATAATAACGATCAACCGCTTGTATATGAAATACGATTATTTCTCTTTGTATCATCAATTTTGTCCTCCCCTCACGTCAACGGTTCCACCATTGATCTGGGTATTGACGCCTTCTATCACCATTTTAAAAAAACTCTCATTTATTTTATGTTTTATAATAATTTAATATTTTTTTATTGATGTTTAATATTTATTATTTTTTAAATCATCGCGTATATCTAGCATATTATAAAAGACAAATATATAAACTAGCAACATATTTGAAGATAATTGCATAAATTGGAAACTAAATAAAGATATTCATATTGACTGGTAAAAGTATGAGTAGTAAAACAATAAAATGTGTTAAAATTTAACGAATACCTAACAATCAATTTTCATGATGTGGATATTTTAACCACCAAATTTTTAATTAATAATCATTTTTAACAGTAAATACTTCATCTAATAATAATTTTTAAGTAAAAAGGCAAGGTGTCCAGAAAAAACTTATTAATGTAATATAAATGAAATTTTTATTAATTATTAATGTAATATGTAAAACTTAAAAGTAATACGTTTTTTACTTAAAAAAGTTCAAAGCATTACATAAATACTTGCAAACTTTCTAAACGATGTCCACATGCAATCAATCAAGAAACTGAATAAGATAAAGTAATACTCAAGCTTAGAAAGATAAAACTTGATCGAAATAGTCAAATACCTTCGATGATTAAACTTTTGAGACAAATCTACTAATCAATCGATCAATTCTACAACAAGTCAATAAAAACAAAATTATTAAAAAACTAAGCATTCCACTTGTATATAGTGAGTATCAAACTTGAATATTAAAATTATATATTTCTAATTGACTAATACATGTAGCAACTTCATACTTATTTAATATAATCTAAACCAAACAAAACATTCAAAGGAATTTAAAATTAGAACTTCTAATACAATTATCCAATAAGCAAACAAAACATTTTTTTTTTGCGATAGAGACAGAAACAAGAAGGGAGATGATATTTCCACTTGTAAAGTTGATTCATCCAAGATAAACCTATGTTTTACTAACTTGTAACATAGTTTCAAAAGTGTTGTACCTTCAATGGATAAATTAAATTTATAAGTACAAGAATCAACTCACAAACAAGAAACTGAATGCAACACAACAAGCACTAAACAATTTTCATCTTTTCCATGAACCAACATCTTTCGTTCCACATCCCCACCATTTTTCTTACAAGCAAAATATTAAAAAAATGTAGAGAATTATCTTCGACTATACACGTGAGTCCATCATTTTTCTTGATTCCAAATCGAAGTGAACCAGCATCTTTATCCCCAACCTAGATATTTTGCACTTTGGACTTAGAAATACTCACAAGTCATATACTTTTTAATCTAAGATTTCTGTAACGTAAAAAGAAGTGAAGAAATTATAACAAACAAATCAGTGAGAATGTTACAATTGAGAATACAATTTTAGAAATTAGAGCAAACAAATGAACAATTGACTATCACTATCATTCACGAATCAAGAACCACAAACAATTACACAAACCTACTGGTGAAAAATGATTCATGATTACTGCTACTAAAAAACAAATTGATTAGGTTATTATGAACAAGCTAATCCAATTAGGTGATTATTAGATTATGACTCAAACTCACTTGCAGACTACAAAATCGGTTCGTGGATTCTAATTGAGTGATGGTTGTGATCTGGATTCTAGCCCCCAATACCCTAATCGAGTAATCGGCATGTTCGTGATGGCGAATCAACGATTCGTGCCCCCATGTTCGTGTTTGTGTCTTTGTGAATATAGAACCCTAATATAAATATAGACCCGATTCAAAAACCAGAATAATAATGTCCACCTTCGCCCTCAAGAACTCCAAATGACAACTCGTTGATGACGGTATGATGGATTGTTGCTCGTTGCCTCGTTGCTCTTCTCCGCCTCTTAGATTTCCTTTCTTTTTTTTTTAAGGAAATGGGCCTAGAGATACGGGAGTTCACCTACAAAAATGATGCCCCTCCATGTTTCGTTGCCTTGGGCCAAGTCTAGAATGTTACAAGTCTTGGCCGGGCTTGGATCAACCCGACGTGTTGATAGTCACGGTGGAAAAGGGGCAAGAAGGCTTGATTCCTTATATATCTGCTTTTATCTAATTTTGTTTTGTTTTTTTTTACATTTATGATGGGTGTTGATGACTAGGGGTCTAGGGTGAAGGAAAATGCTGACATGACATAGTATGATGATGTGATTGTATGATGGGATACCACCTCCCTTATAATGCTAGAGCTCGTATTTGATGCGTATTCTTCATTAATGGACGTACGTAATACAATCTCCTGACGTTCTCTCAAGCAAACATTTGTCACATCTTTATATCATGTTGAAAAAAGAAAGAAAAAAAACCTAGTTAGACAATACCTCTATATACAATAATGCTTGGATTGAATAAGAAAACCAAACAAACCTAACGTATGAAACAAAATCAATCATAATTTATCAACATACCTGTGAGTTTATTGTATTTAAACTTTCAAGCAATTAGACCCAATTCATATATGGTTAACGAAGATCATAAAAGACTGTTAAGATCAAAGAATTCAACAAAACTCAAACAACTTTAAGTTGTGTTAACAATATAAGAAACTCAATAAACCCGTAGCATTTTTATATGTTATATGTAACTTTGGAAGCTAGAGACCGTGCATTTCACCTTAACGTTCACCACGTCTAGTGGACGACCAAGTAGACCTTGATGTGCCTCCAGATGACCGCCATCTGTCGTTAGGGCGGTCATCCGGGCGGCCCCACCTATCTGGCATCGACGGTGGACCAACACTGGCCATCCTCTCCCGGACGTGTCTGGGCACATATTTGCCGGGTGTAGGTACAACATTGGATGTAATAGGCCCGGGTTTCAATGAGCGGGCAGCTGATGGAGAGTCTGAAGGACTTACTGGTGTAGATGGTGTTCCCCTTAAGACTTCTTCTCTTCGTTGCCTTTCTTTTTCTTCAAGCTCCCTTTCGCGTTGCCTTTGCTTCTCTGCAATCTCGTCTAGTTTCGCCCTATGTTCAGCTTCTTCCTTCTTCCGCCTCTCGATCTCTGCATAAATGACCAGGGTCAAAATTTGACTTTAGTTTCATCTATACCATAATGAATCTCTGTTAAAAACTCATTTGGCCATTACAAGTCAAATTTGAAGTCTAGTTTCAGTTTGAACAAACGGGTCAAATTAGGTAATGATTTATATCTAACGAGTCAAGCTGTAATATAAATATAGCTAGAGAAGAATCTGGTTGGACGGGTCAAGTACGACCACAATGTGTTTATAATTACATAAAACCTCCTAAATCATTTGTCCCTACGCCTCAGTAGCTGCATGAAGAGAGTTAACCCGGGAGAATGGCCCATTAAGTTGCAGCTTGATTACTGGATTTGAGAATCCGAAGCTCTCAACAGTTGTTCAAAATTTTATTATTACTGACATAATATAACTTCTGTAATTGTATTTAGCACACTAATAACTTCAAAGGTTTAGAAACCCTATACAAAAAGTGTTTCAGGCTAAACTCAGCCCAACCTAACCCGTTTTGACCTATACAAAAATTACTCATCTCGACCCCCTATCTAATGCACCCATTTTGCTAGAGATAAATATTAAGACATACCTTCACGTTGACGGGCTTCCTCATCTGCATGCAACTTTAGAAGTCTTTCTTCCTCGAGTTTCAGATAACATATCATTTTTCGTCTACTTTCTCGCTCTCCATTTCTAGACTGAATTATTTGGTTGATTCGATTCTCTCTTTCCTCCTTCAACTTGTGGAACTCGGCTTCTCTCTTATTAAAAAGTTTTTGTTGGAATATTTCCTGCCAATTTTTTTCATAAGAACTTAGGATTGTATATTTCTTGATAAAACATGCAAATCATAAAAATAAAAGAAAAGAAAGAAAAAAATCTAGGTAATACAGCAAATTGGATAACCTTGTCTTTTATCATCCTGGCTAGCCTCTTTTTCTTCTCGAGATCTCCAGCATGACGCTGTTGGCTTTGATCAATCTCTAGCTGCAATTGTTAACCAAATGCCACATTTAAAATATAAAATTATTCTAGAAAAATACGATGAGTTACAGAAAAGGATCAAAAATTTATTCCATCGCAGTAGAGGCAGTAATTTGAGCACATTACTTATGAATGGTCCGATTTGCCTTGTGCATTCTATCTCAAACAGGTCGAAGAAAAAAAATTAGCTAAGAAGATAACAAGTCAAAAGTCACCTAAAGTTATTTTCTTAAGGCATACAACCTCCTAACTTGTTTAATTCAAAATTTTAGATTACTAATATAATAATGTTGTTTTCTAATCATAATTAACTACTTAGGTATATAGAATTTTTTTATAAAATGACAAGATAAGTGTATGTCTTTCAACTTGGCCTGGTCAGTATTGACCTGTGCTAACATGATGCTTTTCGATCAAACACGTTTTTCGGTCCTGCCATCTTGCCACCCAAAGTGACAGGTAAAAGTTAGTTTGAAGAAGGAAACGAGATGTTTCTACCTGCTGAAAATGATCGTGTTGAGCCTTCTCTTCAACTAAACGTCGTTGAAATGCTGCTTCAACTAGAGGAGCAGCCTCTTCTCTTTTTGCTCTTTCAAGATGATCCATTGTTTTACCAAGTTTTTGTAATTTCTTCTCCATTTCTTGTCTTTCCTTTAGCTGCTCACTCAAAGCCATTTCCATTAATGTTTGCTTAGTTATCTTCTCCTACATGGATAGTAAAAGGTTAAATTAGCTTAACTGTAACCAATAGGCATTTGGCCTAACAGCCTCAAAAGTGGCCCACCGGCTAAGAGGTTGTGGGTTCAAGTCTCAACATGGACACTAGTGTTAGTAAGTCATTCAAAAAAAAGTTAGACCAAATGAAAGGCGTAAGGCAAGAAGATAGATCCGACTCACCCCCTCAATAACAGGCTTCTTTCCCTTTCTTTTACCACGTTTTCCAGCTTCTTTTAACAACTGTTGTGCTTCTTCAAGTTCTTTTTCCTCAATTTCTTTTAGGATCCTTTGGTTTCTCCTCTGTGCATACTCAGCAGCAAGTCGTCTTCTCTCTGCCTCTTCAGTAATCTTCTGTTGTTTAAGCCTCCTTGACTCTTCCTCTCGCTCCTATGGACAATGGTTTTTATTAGAGTTTGCCTCCGCTTTGTAAGAAACAAATAAAATAATTATATAAACATTTTCAACCCATTTACTCATGAATGGGTTGGTTCGGGTTATGTTTGATCCCCAACACATCAAATGGATAAAATAAAAGCAAGATGTTAGCCAAAAAGGAAGCAGTTGAAGTTCAAAAGGCCAAAGACCCAAAGTGTAATTATAATTATAAATCCTCCTGAATCAGTAGACTAAAAATTTAGATTATTATTGTATAATATAATGTTCATAATCATATTTGATACACGAATTGTTAATAGAACCTACAAATCTTGGATAAAAGTGTGTTTCAGGTCGAACCAAACACTAACAGACCTGACCTGTTTTGACCATGCACTTGTTTCCAACTCTTTTTTTTTGTTGAAAAACAATCCAACTCGAGTTTTATTCAGGAAAAGTTGATACATATATCATCTTTTGAATTAGTGGAAATGATAATACCATCTCTAAAAGTTGTCGTTCTTGTTCTTCTTTTCGTTTCTCAATAATGGACTTGCGGGCAAGAAGTCGTTTATGCTCCTTATCCACAGTCTCTGTCAAATTCGTTAGTGTCTCCCCAAATTTCGATGCTTTCTTTGTGGGAGGAAAAATCATGGATCTTGCCTTACTAAGGGATTTTACAAAAACACTCAAATGCTCACGCATCTCTTCATGTTCAAGACCCTGATCAAGATGAAGAAAATAAAAATGACACATGAATGAAGACAAAATCATTTTCACATGCTACAGGTGGGAATTCTCTACCCGTTTGGTTGTCTTTTATTTCAAACAGGCCAGATAAAAACAGTTAGCTAAAAAGAGAGGTTCAAACTAGTTAAAAGCCTCCCATAATCGTTTCTTTTATTGCATACCATCCCTTAAACTGTTTTTATCCAAAGATGTAGACTATCATAGTAATAATATTTTTCTAACTAAAGATAACCTTTTTTTTGTTTGTAGAAAAGCATGCTTTTATAACTAAGGCTTGAATACTTATAAGAAAATTAAGAAATGGAATAAACTTTTGTGTGTAAACCTGTGCCATTTCATCTTGTACTAGTTTGACTTACTACTCAACCCGCCCATCATGCCACTTGAGTAAAACAAACATACCTGATTGCCAAAGAAAACAGCCCCCTTCCTGTGGTCAACTTTCATTGATAAAAATTTGTGTTTGACAGCATCCACAGAAATTTTCTCTACAACTGAGAAGTCAAAGAAGGGTATCATTCCTGACAGAGTTTCTATCTTTATTATCTGATACACCCGAGACACCTAGAAAGAAGAAAGCATTATGCAACATAGATAAAGAAACTGTATGATTAAATCCATACAAAACCATAATGTAGATGAATTAGGGAGTGTTTGGGTTTCCTTTTATTAACTGATTACATATATAATATTGCGACTAAAAGTCATAATTATCAGTTTTGAGTGTTTGAATAAGTAAATTCTGCTTCTGATTATTTACCCATTATATACTATAATATTAGAGGCTTTTATTCTCATGTCACATAAGATCTCTCATTTATTCACACACGTCTTTTTTGATCATCTATTATTTTTGTAAACATTCAAATATTTGATTATTAGAACTTCAAACAACATAAGCAAATCTTCTGCAACCCAATTATTGTGATTAATCACACATCACAATCACTTTCAACACCCAAACAACCCCTTGGCCATGTAAAGGGACTACAAAAATTATTTGATGAATGTAATGATCACCTGTTGTAGCAATCTTAATGTGGCAAGTCTCTCGAGTGAAGGAATGTATTCAGATAACTGAATTTCAGGGACCGAAGAAGCTGAAGAAAGTTTACCCCCCATCTTCGATATTTTCGTGAGCAATAGTTGTACTTTTGATGCAAGATCTAATGGAGAGAATTCATGCTCCAAAATATGGTAGATATCTCTTACTTCTGGGGTTACACACGACATTACACCTTTTGAAACCTATGATATTAAATATATTCCCATTTGTTATTTTATAATCAATTGATATTTCGTTAAACCTATGGTAGATTTTCTTTTGACAAGAAATATCCAGTCAGCTGAAAGGTACTGTAAACTCTGGGATGTTTGATCTTACCAATTTTGAGAGGAGTGATGAACGTGAAAGCTGGAACAAGAAAGAGTGAAAGACTATATAAATAACTGATAAAAATATGGAAGTTATGGGATAGAGGTGCAATTGTGCAAATATGGCCGCGACATACAGATTGGGTAACCTATCAAAATAGGTTCGGGTTGTAGCAGGTCATTCTTATTATGGGTCAAAATCGTCTCAGCCAAGTCAGCTTGATCAACATTCGAAGTTTGACCGTTTATTTTTTTTATTAAATAAACAATACCTTAACCTTTTGTCCACTTTTTAGTGTAATCTTTTAATAAAAACGTTCGAAAGTAGATTTTGTGCGACTTTCAACCTGTTTGACTCATTTGACCCATTCCCCCTTTAGTAGTTTGTTCTAGTAGATCCATTTTGACCCGTTTGAGACAACATACAACCCAACTCAACCCACTTATAAATAAATAGGTCAAAATTGCAACCTCTATTATGGGACAATAACCCAATGATTTTAAGATAGAAGATACCGCTTCTCTGCTATCATCAGATCGAGGATCGACAGTAAACCCGATAAGATTAGCCACCCTTAAATTCCTCTCTTTCTGGTTTTCAAGTTCCATATGGGATGCACCATATGACTGATCATAAGGAGTAACTGAAAGTGCAGCAAGAACAACAGATGAAGCTAACAACTGCAAGTCTTTTTGGCTTAAGTTCTTGTTAAAACTCTTCTGAAGTGCAAATAGCTTCAGCCATGAAAAGGCATGGTAAATATGACTGGAGGATATCCAAAATATTTTGGTTAACTTGGCGTAATATATGACCAGAAAAGATGCCTTGGGAGTTTTCTTGACCATACACATCAACCCATATATATCTTCAACAGAACGGAACGCTTCCTGGAGGACATGTTAAGGTAAAACAAGATTCTATAACTTATATGGCTTGTTAGTGATTTCATATCGATCAGTGAGTTGGGTAACGAGTCAAAGGGGTTTGAGTTGAAATGGGTCATTTTAATAATCTAACCTTTTGAAAGAACAGAAAAAAACTGTTTTAAATGGTTGTATGCGTCAAAAATGTATTTTGGGCAACTTCCAACCCGTTTAGTCCATTACCCTTTTAGCTAACATAAAGATTTGACCCGTTTAAGATTAAATAACAACCCAAATGGACCCATTCACAAGTGAAGGGTCATAATTGGGTCAATATGTGCGGTTACAAGTTGGGTTGGCCCGTAAACACTTTTTGTCTATTTCTAAAAAGAACTAATAAATAATAAAGATGTTAATTATGATAACAATATCAAAATTATAATAATAATAATATCTAATCTTTAAATAAAATGTTTGAGGAGATTCTAGGCATTAAAAGTAGACTTTGGGCAATTTTCAACTTGTTTGACCCATTCCTCTTTTAGCTACTCATTTGAGTTGATCTGTTTGAGATACAGCACAATCTATATCAATCTGTTCATAATTAAATACTTAAGAGATAGTGAACAAACCTGCCAAAGTTGAAGTTCAGTTGCAACCTTGAGCTGCTCAAATCTTGTATCCAGATACAACTGCAAACTTTCTGGAGCAGAGAGATCGGGGCGATCTCTCTGGTCACGATATTTGTTATAATTTGCAAGATGATTTCTAATAATTTCACAAAGTCTTCGAAACTCTGTTGTCCGTTTATATTGCTTACAGAACTGGAAGGCCCGATGTGCAGTCATCTATATGAATAACAATGCAACTTAGTAATTGTTTGCTAGATTATATACATACTAAAGATTATGGCCCAGTGTGGAGGTGCCTGCTTTCCACTCAAAGACGTACATACAAAGGTGATGTATCCATGCATCTCAATCAAAGGTTTAGAATGCAACAAGCTACTACTATAAATGCGTGCTGCCCTCCATCGGCACGACAACAACAACAACAGCCATACCTAAATCGCACCTAAGCGAGGTGTGGGGGAAGTAATATTTAGATGGTCATACCTCTACCTGAAGTAGAGAGACTTGCTTCGACAAAAACCTCCAGCTTATAGGGCACTCCCTGTGTTTTATAGTTGACTTCTATAATATGAATGAAGGTTGTAAGTTCTTTTTTAACACAAATATCCCACTTTCTCAAATTTTCACTACCAATTTCATTGTCAGTTTATAGTTTTTAACCACATTAGTTCTTCATTAGCAATTAAATAATTCATTGGATATCACCAAATATATCTCGTCATCAAGAAAAAAAACTACCAAATATAGATATAGTGATATAGGGCCGTGGCATGGTTTATCAAGAAAAATACATGCTACACTTCATGACCCTGTATATATCTTATGCCTAGCCTTAAGTTTTTTCTGAACGGCTTTGTTGCCGTTCAAAAAAAAAAAAATCTTATGCCTAGCCACATACTATGAAATCCCTCAAACTTTAAGGCCCTGTTTGGTTCACAGGATTTCATGGGATTCTTCAGGATTTGCATTTCAAATCCCATGAAATCCCTTGTTTGGTTTACAAATATACATGTCATTTTAAATGATGGGATTTTGAAAAAATCCCAAAGAATCCTTTACTTATGGGATTGTTGAAATGCAAGGGTAGCCCATGGTATTTACAAATCCCACAAATGAGGTATTTACAAATGCAAGGTCGACCGTCACCGTTCGCCGTCAATCCCTTCTCGTCCCTTACGCCGCCGTCAATCCCTTCCGTCATCGTCGTCCCTTCGCTTCCGTTCTGTCGTCACCGTCCCATCGCTTCCGTTCCGTCGTCGTCCCTTCGCTTCCGTTCCGTCGTCGCCGTCATCGTTCCTTCACAGTCGCAGTTCGCTGTTGTCCTTTAGCTTCGGTCGCCGTTCCCTTTCGTCCCTTCACCGTCGCTTCAGTCCCTTCGACAGAAACCCTAGGTCGTTGTCGCCGTCGCTTCCGTCCCTTTGTCGTCACCGTCGTCCCTCCGCTTCCGTTCCTTCGCCTTCGCTTCCTTTCCTTCGCCATCGCTTCCGTTCCTTCGCCATCGCTTCCGTCCCTTCGCCGTCGCTTCAATGGTGGTAATGGAGGTGGTGGTTCGTGGTGGTTCGTGGTGGCAGTGGAGGTGGTTGGTGGCAGTGGAAAACCCTCCTAATGAATCTCATCCAAACACCACTTGGGATTTTGAATCCCTCTAAATGCAAATCCAACCAAATGCAAATCCCTTTATAAAATGCAAATCCCATAAAAAAAATACTTGAACCAAACACCCCCTTAGGTTAACCCTTTTCAATTCATTAATTTTTGTACAAAGAAGTTCCTTAATTAATTTTGGAATGCCACTCAAGAGTCTCGTGTAAGAGTGAATCACTATGATAGAAAAATAATTATATACCTAATACATACTATGCTAAGACTCATAAAGTACTCCATGTAAACATAGAGCCATAGACCGTATGCGACTTATGTTACAAAAACAAGAATTTCATACAACTAAAAATGAATGATGCAAATAAATTAAAGAGACTATGGATCCTCAGTCCTCACCGCATAAAGAGCCTCCAATTTGGAGTTGTTCCTTAAGATCTCTAGCACAGTGCGATATGTCTCCCACAACAATTTAAACCATGGAGTAACAAGTTCACGATCAGATCTGTCTTTCCCTTTCTCTCCACTTACATAACTCAACATTAGATCTTCAGGCCTCCTATCTGCTTCTAGATCATCAAAATCAAGAGCTTCTTCCAATGCTCGAGCTTGACTACGTGCTAGTTCAGCCTTCTCAGTGGCCAAATGCATGAAATGTTTTATGACCTCCTCCAATGAACTTATGTTAACTTGTTGACATATTATACGGTATTGAATCAAACCATCTTTAGCAAATCTTCCTCTTCTCATGTCAACACATAGTTCTACATACTTGAACATTATTCTCTCTAGTGTCTTTTGCCATGCTCTATACCTCTTTGAGGTTATAATCCCATGTAGTGCTTGTAACGCATCTTGCTTTTGTCCAACATTAATCAACTCTGCATGCACACATGAACACAGCCATTGTCCAAAAAAAATGTTACAATTTGTTAACTAGTACAAGGCAGAGGTGCTAGGGATTTGTGCATTTAGCTACAGAATTGCAAACTCAAATAAAAAGATGATGTATTGATGTGCATAGTTAATGGGAAAGAGTAGCTCACCTTCAGCACGTTTCAAAGCATTTTCAGGCTTGGCAAAAGTTGCCATATCGAGAAATCCCAATCAATTCAGAGCTAAAAGATAGCCAAAGAAACAAGTTAGGGTGATCGTTATGCGAATCTTTGTGTGTATTTCGGATCAAACAACATACTAATAGAAAAAACAAGTTTACATATTCTTCTATGAGTTTACCTAGTTAACAAGTTCACATATTCTACTGGCTAGACAGTCATAACTCTACCCGCTTCCGGATTGGTGTGATCAAATATCTCAAATAAGAAATGGAGTAAAGCTTGCTACATTTTTATGTATTTTGCAATGTCATACAGCAGGGAAACAAAACTGTCATAAATTTTTAATTGCATTTACACAATCGATCATAAACCAACGTGATTTACGATGGCAATCGCTAGTTACACCTTCAAAATTACAAAACAAGAAATGCGTCCAACCAGTGTGGCTAATCAACCGGGCTAATTAACCAGTCATCGGAAAACGAAATTCTAATAGTAGTTCAAATTATTATGACGATTGAAACCGGCATTAAAACATAATCCCATAGATTCATAACGAGTGTTTGTGTTCGTTTCAGATCACATGAAAAAGATAAATCAGAATCAGGAATTATATAGTGATGTGTAAAATTAATGCATTATAGAGAGAGAAATTAAGACCTTTTGATCTCCAATGGCGTTTTTGGCTTGTAGTATTAGCATTTGATTGATGTATACTATTCTGTAATCTACACGAGCAATCTTAAAACTTGATGGAGAAGTAACCGCTTATGGAAATTCGGGTACACCCGGCATCCGTTTTGTTAACCGTACAATTAAAATAAAAAAGGTAATTGGAAAATGGAAAATAGATTTAAAAGATAGGATATATTTTTCCAGTATACGCGGTTTGTTTTAAAAAATATCAAACATTAATAAAAGATGTTATATAATTATAAAATGTGAATGAAATGGGAATTTAAAAAAATAACGACAAACATCGTCAACACTTAAACTACAGTGAAAACATCGACGTAAGGGGGTGTCATGATATGAATATACGTGATTGTATTTCTTGTACAAGTCTTCAATCATTATTATTATAATTAGAGGCAGTAAGGTTAATGTAACACCGGCTTTGCAATTACCAGATTTTAGCAAAAATTTGCGTTTTTAAACAAACGTGAACTTAATCACGATTA
>JAUEJL010095245.1:0-13784 GCA_032274825.1 Drosophyllum lusitanicum
TAGTGATGGCTTCTAAAACTGTTAGCCGATCAAAGAATGTTTAAACATCTCATAAGACCATGAATAGTGATCTTTCCAAACCAAACTCAACCTAAATGTTACATCAGCTGTCACATCACTTTTTTTTCTTTTTTCTCTTTTACCCGAAACCAAATAGCACCTAACTCAAACAACTCAAATATTTTCTCTCTTCTTATTCTCTCTTATACACTCACAAAAAAAAAACAAATGAGTGGATGAGCTCGGGTGTGGAAAGCCGGAGAAGGGAACCCGAAGCCCAAGCCGAAGGGTTCGGGACACCCGCTACAGCTAATTTGTTGTTCAAAAAAATAGTAATACATTAAAAAAATTGGTTGAAAATAATAATAAAAAACTCAAAAAGAAAAGTGAAACAAAAGTAAAAGGTTGCATTGCTTCAAATTAAGGTCAAAGATCCGCAAATACATCACAAATTTACTATTGAATAAAAAAATCACAAGATAAAACTTCATTATCATAAGTATATGATAATTAATACGATATGTGTTCAGTTATTAGAACAATACGGTTTTGAAACTTTGGAAATTAGTTGCGTGTTTGATAAAATCAATTTTAATTGCCCTCAGTTGGTTTTGGTATCTTGCATATCTAGGCATCTTCATATGATTTTGGTAAATTTATTTGTAGCTCTTCTTGCCCTCAGTTGGAATTTCTGTGTTCTATAGCTTTCTCGCAGATGTTTTGATGTTACTTTTACGCTAGTAGTTGCCTCAAGATAGGTTATATGTAAAATTTGTAATTTTGTATGTAAAATCATGTGCCTGGAGACACCGAACACGTTGATTTTTATTTCATTTTGGTTATATTTTCACTTAAAGAATGATCACTCAAATTCCCGTGCCTAATCCGTCTCCATCACATGTATTTGTTACGAAATCCCGCCGCAACACATGGATACAAGTAACTAGTTTTATACAAATACAGTTAATTTATTGACTAAAATCACCCTTGGAATTACATACATAAACTTAGTTACAAAAAGAAATTATATATTTAAGTTATTTCAACAATCAACATATTAAACGTTTTATATTTCTTGCAGCAATATGATTGACTTTCAAGATATACAAATAGCAGTCAACATTATGGAGATGAGCATAATCAAAACACAAATACACAATCTGGGGTATTATGATCGTCCTAGCTCCTTGCTAGCCTGCTTCTAAATTCACAATAAAATTTTCGCCGATTTCCAAAAAAATAAATAATAAAACAAACGAATACACAATAATCTGAAAAAAAAAAATAAAAAGAAAATTGTAACACTAGTCAGGTGAGCAAGTGACCGTCTTAAATGCGGTTCCAAAAATAAAAATAAAATAAAATAAAAGGGTGACCCTCGTAAATGCAAAAGCATAAAGGAAGTAAGCACAGTCAAAACACATACAAAAATACATAATTTATTATTATTTTTTAAGTGCACCTATATATATATATATATTAAATTTATGGGAAGAGATTTGTACACAATAATATTTTTTTATACGCAATACAAATATTTTGATTGACAATTATACCCTTAAACATGTTGATAGAAATAATTAATAATGGGATTCTAAGGGTATAAATGTCATAATTATTGTGTATGGTAAAACATTGTTATGTACAAATCATCTTCCTAAATTTATTCACGAGCGAAACTCAAATTTATAATCTTAGAAATATAAGCGACATCAAACTTAAATTACCTTAATACCATTAAATTAGAAGCATTGGATACAAAATTTAATATTTGATATAAATTCCCATAACTATCAAATCACAAAGTAAATTAGAAAATCTCGTGAGATTTAAGGGTTATTCCCATAAAGAAAAATTCTATATTTTTTAACTATTTTCTTCTATTTTATTCTCCTACGTATCGCAAGATAATATGTGTAATCCAGTAATTTTATTTTATCTCTTCTTTTATTGATTTTGACATTTGTGTCGATTTTACAAGTAAGATTATAAATATAAATATTTTATAGTAAGATAGAAAACCTCTCTTCCCATAACTATCGATTCACAAAGTAAATTAACAAAATCTCATGAGATTTTAAGGGTTATTTTGCCATTTAACAATAAAAGCTCGAGATAGTAATATCTCATGATATTTTGAATTGGGAAAATTCTATATCCTTCTACAATATCTTTTTTACTCCAACCTTTCAAAAAAAATCATTCTACTTCATTATACTACTCACTAAGTTGTGGTATATGTATTCCACAAATTCTATTCCTTCATCTTCACATTTGGTTCTAATCACATGAGTAGTAATATAAATAGGAAGATATTCTAAAATGATACAGAATTTCTAGGTAAGCTAGGGCATTACCGGATCCCAAGGACATCACTAATGTTTACTTTTTCAAAACTAAAATACAGAAATATTTTTATAAAGATTTTCATATAAGTAGGGATGTTTAATCGGTCGGTTAACGGTTTTATATATTTATTTGAATTGGTTTAATTAGATATTAGAAAAGAACTTAACCGCCCATAATCCAAACCAAATCTATACTAAACCAAACCAATTCAACCAAATAACCATCAGGTTAATTGGTTCGGGCCCTGTAAAACAAATAAACGATTTGCCAAAAAAGGAATGGAAGAGTTATCATTAGTCATACATAAAACTTGACAACAAGATCATCAAATTCAATCATTCATAATACTATATTAGATGCAAAATAATCAATCTACCAAAACCGTTAGTCACCACAAGATCACTAAATTCAATAATTAACTATATTTTTTAGTAACACATATGCTGAACTTTGATTAACTAATGCTTTTAAAGAACTATTTTTAATAATTCGTAAAAAACTAAAAAGAAATGAATTATTTCAAATTTAACAAAAGGAAATATTCCATAAAGTGAATCATTTCAAGGCAGTACGTGATAGGGAAAAGTTTAAATAAGAATTGTTTTCGTACAAAAACTATTTGTAACATCATTAATAACTCATTAATATGGGTAATTTGGTCATTTACATTTACATAGTTACCCGATCATAAATTGCGTCTGTAAACACCTTCATTAATGAACGATGCTTTATTTTTCTAAAGCATTCATCACTAATGAGTCATTAATGAGCGCAGTTCTCACACGAAAAACGGTTCTCATTTCCAATATATGATATATATCACAAAAAATGAAATGCACTATCTTAAATTTTTTGGGTATCCGAGCGGTCCCGAATGAAAAAATCAAAAACCAAATCCAAACCATAAACCGATTAAATGTTTAGGTGTATTCACAAAACTGATCCAAATTCAATTAACACAACCAATTAACTCAAAGTCGTATAAATCAGGTGGATTTCGGTTGAAACAAATTAACGAACACCCCAGGTAGAAGCGCCTTAAAACTTTTTTATTTAATGTGGGGTTTTTATGGTGGATCGAACTTCGAAGGGCAACTCCCTTTGGGCCTTTCCTTTTACATGTTTAATTCACATTCAATCTGATTTTTTATTTCATCCGCATTGTACAAAACAATGGTTGTTCTTTTGTATAGTTAACATATAAAATTCTATTTTCTTCTACTTTTTTTTTAAAGCTATTTTCTTCTACTTATAATTTTAAGTTTCAAAAAAAGTTAAATAAATAAACTTTGATAATTAAAATCTTAATCCTAATTGACAAAAAATGTGAGTAAATTACACATTTTGTTCCTATAGTTTTTCACTTATTACACTCTTCGTTCTTAAAGTTCGTTTATTACGTTAGGAGTCACTACTGTCTGTATTTTGTAACACTGCTAGTCTCTGGCCCAACTAAAAGGACTAAATTACTCTCACATTTTCACATGAAATGACCGTAATACAATTATGTGCCCTTTCTTTATTTTTTTAAATTACAAATATTGCTTTTATCATTATTATAAACTAATATCTATTTTTTTATTAATGTTATTATAATTAATCCCATCCACCCCCTTGGGTCACTTTTCTCTCTCCCAGACCTCTCTCTCTCTCTCTCCACCCTATCCACCCAACCACCACCATCCACCGCCTCCCCTTTCGTCGGTGAACAACACCGCTGCCACCCACTATCCACCACCGGAGAACACGTCTGTGATATGTTCCGGCTTCAACACCGCCATTTCACTTGCTCCCTCCTTGGATCTAAGTCATCATCCACATTCGTCGTCCCCAGACACCGCATCACCACCATCGGCGTAAGTTATCTCTGATGTGAACATCATCATCGCCGACCCTGGATTTCTTGAGTAAAGAGTTAAGATTTCCAGTGTAAGTGTTGTTGGGTTTCGATTTGATGCATTCAGATCTATAAGTACTCTTGGTGTTCTTATTTAGGATTTCTTGGTGCTCTTAATTTCTTTCATTTTGTATTCCCCGATTCGGGGGTGTGGGTAGTGGTTGCTTGTTATTTATGGTGGTGGTGTGTGTGTGTGTGGTTATAGTGGTGGTTTGTGTGAGTTTGCGTGCGATTGCAGGGTAGGGGAACGATGGTGGTTTTTGGTAGTGGTGGTTGGTGAAGGACAGATTTGGGGGTTACGGTTGGAAACAAATTGGGGTAAACTTTCGGTGGTTGTTTGTTGTGCTCTGGTGATTTTGGCGGTGGTCGTTGGAGGTTTCTAGCGATGGGAGTGGTTCCAGACGGTGGTGTGGGTGGTGGCAGACGGTGGCTATGTGGTTGGGTTTTCGACACATTTGACAAGGAAAGAGGGGATGTTGGTTATTTTATTTTATTGTTTTAATTCTTTTAATAATATTAGTTAGTAATTAATGAATAAAAATCAAACTAATTAAAGAGAAAATGGTATTGTGGTCTTTTTAAGTGGACATGAAGTGAATAGGGACTAGCAGTGTTACAAAGTGCAAATAGTAGGGACTCCTAACATAATAAACGAACTTTAAGGACAGATAATAAGTGAGAAAAAACGGGAACCAAATGTGTTATTTACTCGAAAAATGTTAAACAATTAAGTTTTAATAATTTACGAAAAATCAAGTTGTTTCCGTCTTATCAGAAAATTGATTTTTATCAATTTCATGCACCAGCAAACTAAATTTTCATTATTATATATTTATATATGATAAATTTCTTTAAAAAGCATATTAAATACATGTCACAAGCAATACGGGCAAACAATAACTAGTTCAATTACCATTCATGTAACACCTCAAATTTACAAAGGTTATTTAATAAGGTGTTGGATAAAAGTTGAGAAAAACGAGTAAAAGCTATAAATGATTTAAAATAATGATTTCAAGAATATCCTCGTTGCGATTTATGGATATCGTATGGATGAGTTGCAAGTTGGATAGGGGAGCTGGGTACCTGCTAGAAGATGACCATCGACCCTAAGATCGGTAGCCACCTCCTCCTTTCTTTCTTATTTCTTCTTTCTTATCTTGTCCTTCTTCATTAAACACATACATACAAACCAAAACTCAATTTGAAAGAAGAGAAGTGCCAAGAAGGTTTACAAGCTGGAATTAAAGCTATTTCATCATACCTTTCATTAATTAGTAAGTGGTCTCCTTGTGTTCTCCACCATCTTCTTTTTGTTCTTGGTAAACATGAAGTATTATGGATCAAGATTAAGTTTAGATGATGTTTTAGGATTAGTTGATGTTACATGGTTGTTTATTAAAGATAATAGATGTCAAATGATGTTAAAAACATATCGGAAATGTGATAGTTGTGATATAATTGAATTTTGGTCGGAAAACAACAAGTTCCAATCAAATAGTTACTGAAATTTATAGAACACGGGCCATGTAGAAGAGGGATGGCCGTGTAGTATGCCCGTGTAGGCATACACGGGTCGTGTACTTCAATACAGGTCGTGTAGGGTTTAAAAGTGAACACTAGGTCATACACGACTGGTGTAGTCGTGTGTATATGAACGCGGGCCGTGTTGCCCATTGATGTATGTCAGATTGTGATATTGGTACCATTTCAACCATATATAGGTGTTATCCGATGATTGGTAATTGTAGGATTGAACATACTTCAGAATCTTAACTGATCAGCTAAGGTGAGTACATCGATATAGTATTTGTAAATAGTGATTCATGATTTCATATAACTATATATATGTACATGTGTATATATATCTAAGTAATATTCATATTGTATATGACACTGTAATAGATATGAGATTGGAGTAAATAGTATGTACAGTTTAAGTAGGAACAAGTACTGATATACTAAATAGTTAAAGTGGTAATAGTCTATTTAATGAAATGCTTTAAAGTACGGTCAGAATATATATGAATATGTAAATATGATGTATATAAATAAATACAAGTGATACATGTAAAGAATTATATAATACTCATATGATAATAGTTGTACATGGATATGATAATAGTTGTACAAATAT
The DNA here is from genome assembly GCA_032274825.1 of Drosophyllum lusitanicum. Taxonomy (NCBI): domain Eukaryota; kingdom Viridiplantae; phylum Streptophyta; class Magnoliopsida; order Caryophyllales; family Drosophyllaceae; genus Drosophyllum; species Drosophyllum lusitanicum. The sequence goes on from JAUEJL010095245.1 coordinate 6,384, forward strand.
ACGTATTATGATTACACAAGTATGAATATACAGATACCGGACTGTTATATATACCAGAATAGCCGTTCAGATACAAGTTTTATAATTATACGAATATGGTACACAGATACGATATAATAATATAGTAATTATAATAATACAAATACACACACACACACACACATATATATATATATGGGTATGAAGATACGATACCCTGCACATACAGTTACCATTATATAGTTAAAAAATTACTACAATCATACAACTATATATACGAACATATGTATATGTATATATACATACATATTATATATATACCGTAATTCAGATGCAAGCAGTTACAGCTGCATGTTATACACATGCAAATGCTATACAACTACAAATGTGATACATATACCATTATAATGTGTGAATACAACTACGGTTGCGGTAGTTGAGATACAGAAGCAATTATCATATAAATATAGTACAATTGTACATATATGGATACAATAATTATATAGATACATTCACTGAGCAGATATGCTTACAAATAATGTTATCGAATAATTATAATTAAAGAAATAGTAATTATATGAATATGATAATGAGTTACGAAACATATCGAATAAATAACACTTAAATAAGATTGTGAACATTCATTATAAGTAATTATTTTGAGTTGCTCACTGGGCTTTATAGCTCATCAAATATTTCTAACATTTTTCAGGTACCTGAAGATTTCAGTTTGTGGATTCAATGGATAGGATCGTGTTTTGCAACCAAAGTATTTAAAACTTATTTTTACACCGGTTGTTTTCCCGACTTTTAAAGAAAAAGTTTCAGATAATAAAAGTTGTATGAATTTTTCTTAAATGTTTCGGCTATTATGCCTAAACTGGATTTGATTGTAATGAATTTCATTTTATTACGAACGTTTTTCACTAAAATGTTTATTATGAAAACGGGGATTTACAATTCAACAACCAACATCTACTATTCATGTTAAGTCACTAATTATTATTTTAAAACTTCGTCACAATGTATGTAAAAAGCGGTCATAAACAACAAAACTTGTTTTTAATTTTATTGTATAATAGGTGTCTTCCCCATAGCTATGTGTAGTTTAAGAGTAAAATTAAAGGGTATGTATTTTGAAATTTTAAAAAGTTATTTTAATTTTACTATTTTTAGCAAAAAACAATATTTGATATAATGTAATACCATGTGATATGTTTTGCATATTTTGTAAAAGATTTTATTATAATAATAATTGATCCAAAAACGTAACATCATTGATCATTGTATGTGATTGAACATAAAGAAAAAGAAAGCATTTATTGCCCTTGACTCTTTAAATCGAGTTCCTAGTATATATATATATTTTTAATTATTTTGAATGGTTAACGATTTTTATATTAACAATGGGCATTTCATACTCCACGTTACAAAAATTTTTATTTAAAATTTTTTAATCGTTCAGCATGATGTAATGTGGAGTATAAATTTTTTTTTACTTAAAATACCCTCTCTCCTCTTTTTTCTCTTTATCTTCCATCTCTCTCTCTTCTTCGGTACTCAAATGCCGAAACCTTTTGAAAAATTTCGGTACCAATACCTTTGGGGAATTGGGGTGGTGTGCCTCTCGGTACTGATTGTACACATCACCATACCGAAGCAACAATTCACGTACACCGGATGCTCTTAGCAAGATGGTGAAGCAGAAAAATATAGAAGTAGAGTACAAAATACATAGAAGACAACATTACAACTCCTCGTAAAGAAAATTACAACAATTAACCCATTCCAATTTCTAGCACCTTGCTAGTTTATAGTAATATATTTTGAGTTCTTTAGACGAGGTTATGGTAATGCCGAAACTCCTATGCTAGTGCGCTCCTTCATTGCTTAAAAAAACATTTCAATTTCTTTATAAAGTTTCCACTAGTATCGAGTGAAAAGCTTTAGTATGTCTATACCTCCAAATCATCCAACAAGAAGCAAAAATAAGTGTTGAGAAAACATCCAATTTATTCCCCTTAAAACCCATCTACATGCCCCATTAGCCCATTGTACGTAGCAACGAATTAGCTGAAGTACTGAACCATTTAGGAGAGATACTACCACCCATCACCTAATCACCTTTTGATCGATTTGCAAAAGTAAATTATAAGCAATTGGTATTTGCTACTGCCTACTGTACGTGTCTATACTTGTAACTCTACGGAGGTAAATATATAGTAATACTCGGCTCACGATAACTTCACCAATAAGTAGATAAGAGTGCAATGACCGGTCATATACTATTACATCGGTTTTTTTTCTCTTACCAGTTAACCCACCACCTGTCTCGTAGTGGTTACTTCTCATCACACCAAATTATATAACCAACGTATTACCCAAATAACCAATCAAAATTATAAAAAATTAAATGAAAAAACAAATTAGGCACGCCTCCCCTCACCATACACCTTTCCACATATAGTAAACACCAAACTTCTTCTCTCACCACATCTTCATGGAGTGGTATCAATGTATCACACCCAATCCCGCAAGTGGTCACCAATCACACATCCACTATGTTCACTCTAAGGACGTTAACTTATAATTCGAGAAAATAAAAATTGCGGGTTTTGTTTAAAGGGGTGTTTGTTTGAGCTTATAAAGGGTTTATTTTTTATAAACTAGTTTTTTCCGGCTTATTTTTAACTTTTAAGCTTATTATAAGTTACAGGAAGAAAAGAAGTCAGACAGACTCATAAAAAATAAGTCAAAAAAACGAGATTATGAAAAATAAGTCCTTGATAAGCTAAAACAAACACCCCTAAGTCTTGTTTGGTATCAAACCGTTGTTGGTTAGGTAACCCATCTTAATGATTTATATTCAATGGTCTTACCGCTTACGTTAACATAGGGATATCACGTAATCAAAGTTCGGTATCAAACTTATTTGGCATGACTAAGAGTAGAAACTTAATAATTATTTATTCTATTTTCACTGTCGTCGGTGATTACATGCAAATTTTTTAATGTACGTGACTTTGGCTATATCACATTATCAAGTAACAGATGCTTAAAGCATATGGCGAGCAACATAACACTTCTACTAATCAAATATATTAAGAGGACTCGTAATTGTTGCGTTATAGGGATGATAACGAGCCAAAATATTGTATAATAAGCGGTTATAAGTGTTATTGTTATTGCGATTATGTAGTTATACGGATGTTTCGTTGTGGTGGTAACGACCCGACCCACTCGTTATCTTATTTCTTTTTTTCTTTTTTCAATCAATAGAAATTGAGATAAATAATTGTATGTAAATCCTGTGATGGTAGTTATGTACTTATGTGTGTTACCACTATGACTGTTTAGTTATGGGTTAATTATTCTAACGACATGATAAAAGAGTAATTATGATACTTCTTATACATCTTAATTAACTTTCACACTTTACAAAACAAAAGTGTAAAAATTCGTTGAAGACATTTATGTGGTGTTTTGGATTGTGTTTGAAACAAAACACTTAGACTACGTTCACTTTCAAAAAAATCTTTTATTTTTCCAAAAAAATTTCTAAGAAAACTAAAAATTAGAAAACATGTTCACTTGCATATTTTTTTAAGAAAATAGAAAACCCCCTCACTTTTTTCACATTTTTCCAAACTTTTCAATTTTTTCAAACTCTCATATTTTCTCAAGAAAACACTCCAATCAAACATGTTTTCTATTTTTTTCTGAAAAAGAAAAGCTCTACCTCTTCATCTAAACACATTTTCTATTTTTTTAGAAAATAAAAACTGCACTATTTTTCACAGAAAAACAGAAAATTTTTCTCTTGCTAACCGTAGCCTTAGTTTTTAATGCATTTTTTGTTTTTAATTTTCATATTCCTTTTTTGTCTTAATCCAAATTTTGAATATGCTTTTCATTTCGATTTGAACTTCAAATTTGATGTTCATTTAAAATCATAATATTTTTACTATTATCCATAGTCATTAGTGTTGTAGTTAACTAGTTAACATTCTCCAAACAAAAATTATGGTCATCTTTTTTTAATATGTATTGAATATAGAATTTTATAAAGGTTTTTTGCACAAAAATACAACTAATTTTGTATAAATTATTATTGTATGCAACAAACTTTGTTTTTTGTTAATAAATACAATCAACTTTCATTTTTTTTTCATTATATTTAAACAACATTTTTTGTATCTTATTTTAAATTTTCATTGTATACAATAGCTAAAAATTAATTATATTTATTAATAAAAAATAAAGTTAATTGCATACAATAATAATTTATACATAATTAGTTGTATTTTAATACAATAAACTCTTATTGTATAGATTGTAAACTTATACAATTTCCTCCACATATGTTTACTAGAACTTAGGTGGTGATTGGTTAAATAGAAGGAAATGAGAATGACAAAGTGCAAGGAGATACAAAGAAATACAATGAGCATTCCCAAGTATTATCATTACCATTGATGTTGCTTGGATAATATAAGTAATCATTACACAAACACAAACACACACACATATATTTATATATATATATATATATATATATATATAACAGGTCGGTGGTGGTGGTGGTGGTGGTCAGCGGTGGCGGCGGTGTTGATGGTGGTTGGTGGCAATAGTAAGTTGTGGTGGTGGTTGATGATGGAGGCGGCAACCGTTATGGGCGATATTGGTTGAGGCCGTGATTAATGGCAATTAGTGGCGGTGAGTGGTGGTTGTAACATGTGGTTATGGTAGTCGGTACAAGTGGTGACAAGAAGTGTATGCGGGTGGTAGTGGCGATGACTGACAGTGTGGAAGTTGATGGTGGTGGTGGCAGTCTATGATGGTGGTAGAGTGTAGTAACGGTGACGGTGGCGGTGGTCAGTGGACCAATACACACTTGAATCCATGGCAATGGTGGTGGTTGTGAAAATAATGAAGACGATGTGGTTGGTGGCGAAGATGATGTTGGTGAAGGCGACGATCAATGACAATTGATGGTGGCAACCGATGGTTGATGATGGCAAGTGATAGTTGATGTGACAATGATTGTTACGGGTGGTAGTGGAAGGGACAAGTGGTGGTGGTGGTAGTGGTGATGGGGGTGGAGGTGGCGGTAGGGTTGGTGATTGTGCGAAATGGTGTGGTGGTTTCGGCCGGTGGTGGCAGGGGCGACGGTTAGTCGTGGCGTCAGAGCATGGTGGTTGGTGATGCCGGTGGTGATCGGTGGGGGCACACACATACTTGAATCAATTAGACTGAAATCATTACCCCCAATTTACCGGAGAATGGTTCATTGTTCATTAATGAATAATGATTGATTATATTTCACCTAACCAACCAGTATTAATCATTAACATTCTCATTCCGTACCCCTTAAAACCCACAATCAAGCACACCCGTAACATAAATAATCGACATAACTTTAAAGAAAGAAGTGCAAAATATATAATAAATTGTACAGACGCATTTTTCAACTTCATAGTTCATAGATCAAGATAAATATTTACACTTATGAAAAGTGTAAATATATCTCTAGTAAGATCTCTTCTAATTATATGGTTAAAAATATATAGTAACACAACTACGTTTTCAATTAGCATCTTTTATGTATTTTTCAACTTCATAGTTCATAGATCAAGATAAATGTTGAAAAAATAAAATGAATTAATGGATTTCAAGTATTTTATTTTTTAGTATAGAAGGATGAGGTATGAGGCTTTAATAAAATTAAATAACATTTTCCTATTATAATAATTTTGTATCCTTTTATTATTTATTCTACTTCTAACCATTAAATCAAGATAAGTTAAAAAAATCAATATAGAAGATAATGAAAATCAAAATACAAACCTCATGCTATCTTTTTTTTGAGCGGCTTCTAAATCTACTCCAATTTATTCATAACGGGACTCGAATCCATGACCTTTAGTCAATGGGCAATCACCATACTAAAACACCTAAGTGCTTACCACTGGGCTAAAACCCAAATTGCACCTCATGCTATCTTATTGTCCTACCTACTTTATCAAATTCAAGAAAGAACATAATGGATTAGAAGTGACGTCATTTGACCGTATGAGGATTTAGGGAGGCCTTAATTTTTCTTTTTATTTAAGTGCTTACATGTATTCTAAATCATCAAATATCATGTACTTGTTGTTCATATATTCAACTCATCTGATTTCAACATCTAAAGCATCTTGGACATGGATTTCATCGTGTTGTTTACATTGATTACAAACAATTTGTAGTCCTTTGAATAAGGAATCAAGCGAACCGGTTACCAACTAAATTCGAGCTAAAATGGGACTTGAAAACCGAAGTATTCTAGGTAATTAAATTGCCATTTCATTTTTATGAAGTGGACACTAACCAATAAATATTGAGCCAACAACATAGCTAGAGCATTCGGCATTGGTAGAGATCTACCTCTACCGACATGCTTATGTACTCTGAATATATGTTTCATTGGCGTTCTTCAAACGTCAATATTTAGTGTGTCGTTAAGAATATTGTAGTAGGCATTCTTGATCATATATTGAAATTTGGCAATGAGGGGTTCACCTTGAATGCTGCTTAAGGATTCAACATAGAAAGAGGCTCTATGTGTTATTAACGTTATTTTTTGTGTATAAGATAATCTTTAGGTTTAGAAAGTATTTTAGAATATGATTAATATCCTCTCATGTTTGGTCAAACATGAGAATAAGACCTACAAAGGATTCATTTTTGAATTAAAAAGTGAACCCACTATTTTGTTTATAAGAAAACATGATAGATCATGTTTAATCACAAAATAGAAGTAACTTAACATTTTATAATATTTCATATTTTGGTCGGTGTGGCATCAATTTTCATGAAAGTAATTTATCAAAGGCAGATCTTTTGGTCAGTGTGGCATCAATTGTGGGATTGTTTAGTTTTAAATTTGTATGGCCTTGATTAGTTACAAGATATTGCCTTCATAAGCTTGTTATTATCATAATAAAGTTTTCATATGTTATTTGTATATATATTTTTGGAACATCATATACAACATATCATAAACTACACTTATATCTTGAGTAGGATTTGAACTCTCAATCTCAAAAATGAAAAAAAAACGAATACCTCAAACACGTTGATACTACTAGACGAAAGACCCTTTACTCTTTTAGTATTACGTGAGAGATGATTTGTGCACAACAAGAATTAGCTATGCATAACAATTATAACATTTTTACCCCTCACAAACTTAGGCCATGAGTATAGCAATCCCTTAACCCAAATGCCACATCACTGTCACATCAGTTTTTTTTACTTTTTCCTTCTCAACCCAAATCAACTCAAAACCCAAGTAGCACCCAACCCAAATCAACCTAAATATTTTTCTCTCTCCTCACTCTCACTAAAAAACCAAAAAAAAAAAAGAGAATGCAATCTGCT
>JAUEJL010095256.1:0-13784 GCA_032274825.1 Drosophyllum lusitanicum
AAAAAGAACTACTACTGAAACAACCATCAGTTGATGCTACTGAAACCTATCAGCTGACACTTTGTATTAAAGTCACATTTATACCGAAATCTATCAGCTAACTGAACTGAAGCTGACAATATCTATACTACATTATAAAGCATTTAACATTCTCTCTTTAAAATTTTAAGACTCAAAATATTAATTAGTACATGTTATTATGCAAATAATATAAACACTTATAGCAATAGCTCAATCAATCATCTCCTTAATTTCCTCAACTAATTTATGGCAACTGTTGTTTTAACAACCCATATCTTAAACATGACATCCACAATTTAATTAATTTAATCTTGGTTAAATCACTCGTATCAATAGAGTTACCAAGACTAGATTATCTTTCACGCTGATTATTTGATAATGAGATATCTTTTTTCTTATATTATTGTTTTGCAAAAGTTATATTAAAAATCAATATAAGAGTTGATAGGAAAAAAGAGAGATAAAAAAAATAGAAAAAGGAGAAAGAAAACGTATATGTTGTTGAACATAAACTATTTGCTTACACCGCATTCAGCTAATACCATACCCTTACATTCTTGAAACTAGACATGTTGTTGAGCACAAACTATTTGCCTCTTCCGCATTGCACGAGTAGAATGCTAGTTTAACTAGAATAAACAAATAACATTTGTAAGGAATTTAACCCATAGAACAATCCATCAAGGTACTTGACTACTTGTTATCAAATGCTATTAGGATGCTATATCTAAGTGCTATATCTAAGGCTGTCAATTTGGGTCGAGTTCGTGTTATCGGGTTCGGGTCAAATTCGTGTCAACCCAATTTCGACCCATTTATTTTCGTGTCAGGTTCGGGTCGTGTCAATTTTAATTTTTTTTTCGTGTCGACCCATTTAGGCCTAATGTGGTTGACGAGTATTTTTTGGGTTTTCAGGTACGAATTTCGAATACGGTTTTCCATTTCAACTACGATTTTCTTTATCAATCTTTCAAATTCCATGTTTGTTTTTCAACTTTCTGTAAGTATTTCAAAAACAATTTTTGTTTATATTTTAATTTCAATATTCAATGTTGGTTTCGATTGTATTCGAACTTTAAATTTGGTATTTGTTTAGGTTTAATTCAAATTTTGATTTTACCTTTTTATTCAACTTGTATAAATAAATATAATAATAAAAACTATGACGTACTAGTATTCTACTAAATACAAGTAAATAATGTCATTGAACAATCGAATAATTTAAAATATTCATCATTAAATAGAATTATGAATTGAATTCAAAATACTAAAACACCACCTATCAAGTAATCAAATGTAAATGTACCAAAATCATATAGTCAAAATAACAAGTACTAAAATGACGTACTATTATTTTAACTATAAATCTTTTATTGGTTATTTTCAGTTTTTAATGTTTAAGAGTTTTGTGCTTTTGTTTAGTGGGTTTATTGCCCTAAGATGTCACACTCTTACTTGAATTTACAATCTTCTTTTCAAAATTTAAATTTTAAATATTAAAGAAAAATTTATATTATTATAGTTTTACCCTTAAACGGGTTATACGGGTCACTTTCGGGTTGACCCTAACCCGACTCATTTATTTTTGTGTCGATTTTGTGTGAACCCGCTTTTGACCCGTTTCGGTTTCATGTCACTTTTTCGGGTCGGGTTTCATGTCACTTTTTTCGGGTCGGGTTTCATGTCAACCCACAAATTGCCAGCCCTAGCTATATCCTACAAACTCGTAAAAGAAGCCCACAAATTTGAAAAAAAACATCAAGAAACAACTAGCAAAAGAGGCCTAGGAGATGAGTACGTGTGAATATGGATGCAAACGAGAGAGTGGAGAGTAGAAGCAAAATGTCAAAATGGTAATTGTTTACACAACGAGAGTGTAAATACTACATGTTTTCACAACTGTACATGTAAGATATTCAAGTATTCAAAGTGTCTGTCTTTTCTCTTTTAGGACCCTATTCGGACTTGTAAGTAATTAAAGCTCTTTGATAACTAAGAGTCCAAGCCTTCAGAAAAAGTCTATGTTGCACCACCTATGGTGCGCACCTAGTGTGTGCCACTGTGCCGCTGCACCAATTCAGTCCTCTATAAAACACGCAGCTAAAAATGGTGGATTTGAATAATGAATAATCTCAGGAATTAAAACCGCATGAAAAAACATTAGATTGGTCTTCTAAGATAACAAATGAATTAGAGGAATCCCTGAAATCACACGCTTTTATTGCTATATAAAGTACATGAAAATTACTAAAACTTGCAACTCCGGAAAATCTGAAGTTGAGGCCTTGTGATGGATTTTGGGACCGAAAGCTAACTGAAGCACTGTAACATGTCTACGTCCTTGAGAGCTTTTCTTTGATTGGCATGGGTCCTGTAATTCCTTTTGGGTTGAAAGTAATTGTCTTCTGAAGGTCAGCACAATTCTCCATGCACTTTCCATGTTCACATAATATGTTTCTAAATTTGAGATTATATTTATTGAAAATTGAAATAAATATGTGAGTTAACTTTGCAGATGGAAGCCTGCAAATACCTGTTGCATTTTAAAGGACCGACAGTACATTACATAAGTATTCGACAAAAAGAATTCATGTCCATAAATTTAGCTTGCCACTACTTAATATCTAACATACGGTTTATTTTAAATGTAATTAATATAAATCATAATTCTGGAACCCTGTCTTGCAGTCTTTAGCAGCTGGTAGTAAATAGTTTACTGCTGTAGTTTTGTGGATATCTTTGGCTATTTGGCAAGTTTCTTCCCTGAGCTTTGAGCTGTTGCTATACATGATTTTATATAAATTCTTGCAAGTTGGATATCAAGGTGTAACCATGGTTTTCTACTCTTCTCCATTACTTTATTTAAGTCATTACCTGGGACAGGGTTGCTTTGTAAATAAAAACGTCTTTATGATGTGATATTCTGATGCCTTCTTGAAATCACTAGCCTTGAAAATTTTTGCTTTACAGTTTCCCTACTTGTATTGTGTTTGAGGCTTCTGCGTATCTAGCTGTGGCAATATTCATGCATTTCATTTGCAATGCTTGAATTCACAAAAAAAACTAGTCTTTTGCAATATAGCTCTATGTTATTGCTAATCTATCAGGATCATAGGCAACTGCTAAAAAAAGAAAATAGCTTACAATAATTAATTGTTAATGACATACCGTATTCTTTCCAGAAAAAGAAGTTGTCAGACATGCTGGGGGTACACTGGAGCAAGGAAGAGCTTGAACATTTTTATGAAGCTTATCGTAAGCATGGGAGAGATTGGAGAAAGGTCACTTGAAATTTCATGACTTTAGGACATAACGACTGATACACTGACACATTTATTTTTCTATTGTTGGATTTTAATTAACAGTACGTAACCTATAACTTCAGCAATGCAGATGTTAAGGCTTCAATGAGTCGTTTAATTGGCTTATCTACTTTTTTTATTAATCCGAAACTTATGATGATTCTAGGTGGCTGCAGTCCTTCGAAGCCGCTCTGTGGAAATGGTGGAGGCTGTTTATTCTCTAAACAAGGTAATCACCCTCTCCTTTTGAGCTCCTTTGTGACCCTTGTGAGTGATGTTTCATCCTATACAATTCTGTTGCTTTTGATATCTGGATGTGAAATTTAGTATATTAATTTGTGTTCCTTGAATCACTTAATATATCAAACTGTTTAGTAGTTTAGTAGAGGTATAATTGTAAATCAGATAAATCAATATAATTTTACAATCTATATTGACTTGCTATCCCTAAGGTTTCATAACTCGGTTAAAACGGTCCTATAGGCTATACCAAAATGAACCTCTATTGATCCCAGTTGGTAACAAGCTCTTTACAATTCTGCTCTGTACTTTTGTTTAATTCATTCTGAAATGAATCAAGATCAAGTGGTTGGTAATGAAATGATATTGGATAAAGTTTAATATCTCAACAGGTAGAGTAGTGATTGTTCATCTAGAGTCATTTTATTGCCAAATAATTATGCACTTAACAGGCAGTGACCCGGATTTCTTAATGGGACAATTTGTTATTGTTATGTACCTGGAGACAAAGCTACTGGATGTATTAGAAGTTGGAAACAAGGGAGTGCAAAACAAACTCACTTGGTAAATGTCATCATTAGCAATAGGACCTTGCTTATGTAATGTGGATTAAACTACTAGCATAATGTATTTAAGGATGGGCTAGCTAGCAAAAAAAGTACGTGAGATTACCACAAACAAATTTTAATGCCGCAATATAGACGTGTAGATCTAATGTAATCTAAGCCCTATGGGCCTATTACAGTATTGGGCCTAATTCTATGTCTAAACATATTCACTTTGGTTTATCTACCTCAAAAGCAGATGATGAATTTTGAATTGCTACTGATGTAGTTTTATAATAGTGTTTAAGATCTTATGACTTGTATAAGTTGATGCCGACTTGGTGAGTCATGTTTTTACAACAGAACTTTCTAAGTGGCTCGTGTAACTGTTTTTGAGTAAGGGGTGGTTGGGCTAGATTATTTTTTTGGGCTTAAACTTATTAGTTTATTTGCTCATCAGCTTGTTACCTTATAAGGTTATAGAGTGTTTGGATTAGTTTATGGTGGTAAAATGATCAAAAAGGGGAATAGGGAGTATGGAAAAGAAGTAAAGTAGTTGAGAAGAAGGGTATTCAAGTGAAAAAGCGTTAATAAGCTTAAGCTTAAAAAAGCTCATTTCAAGTGGCTTATGAAAATGGGCTTCTTTTCTTAAAAATAAGCTTTTAAGCTCATATGCTTAACCAAACACCTGTTTCATCATAAGACCAAAAAATAAGTTAATAGGATCATAAGCAAAGAAAAAAAAAGCTAACCCAAGATAACGTATCTGGGTGTGGTTCTAATACGAGTAAGAGCTACATATTCATTTTGTTTACCAACTTAGTAGTAATTTATGTACTTGTGGATTTTCAGGCATACTTATCTCTTCCAGAGGGCACAGCCTCCGTTGCTGGCTTTATTGCTATGATGACTGATTATTATAGCAACATGGTAATATTTTGTATTTATTTATTGATGAACATTTGCGATCTTACTACTTGATGGAAATATTTTATTATTTGTGATCTTTCAGGAAGAGAGGGATAGTGAGCAAGAAAGGAATGATGGTGTCGGAATATCTAGGAAGCCTCAAAAACGTGTGCCACGCAAACTTCATGAGACCACATCTAAAGGCTCTGCTGACCGTATTCGGTCCGTGGCAGTTCCATCAGAGTATGGTTTCCTTTCCTTATTGAAGAAGAAACGCTCTGGTGGTAAGTGACTCTTGTTCTCACAAACATATTGACAGTTCTATATGCCACTTTATTGCTATGATGTTCAACCTGTTTGTGGATTATATTCAATGTTTTCTTGTTTGGTCTTTAACTACTCACATGTCAATTGCATATTGAGATAACTGTATGTCATGCACCTACATACTTTTATATAGGTCAGGATAAGTATATTAAGGGGGTGTTGGACGTGCGTTTTGAAACTGATTTGTGGTATTAAATAATCAGAATTAGATAATCAACACTAATAGGCCCGGGGTGGGGGTGGGGGGTGGGGGCATTAAATTGTGTTTGGATGTGCTTCTGCCGTTTGAAGTTTTGATAATCAAATATAAGTTCTTTGGGTGTTTGACAATCATGATTTTTTAAGGAAATTGACTAATGAAATGACTAAAAAGGACATTGTAATGATGAGTTTTTATTATTAAGGTTTTTTTTAATATGATAAGTTTTATTTCCTATTGAACTATAATTATATTTTTGATAAATCATTTCTAAGGTTTTCATGTAGATTTTCTAGGTTTTTTTTCTGGCTGATATGAAACTGATTACCGAAAACTGATTTGTTTGACCCTTGAAATAATGAGATAATATTATAATAATGATCCAGTTACTTTATCCAAACATTGAAAACTACTTATTGCAACTTCAGATCACAGTAACAAATGAATAATAGCATCATATCACACATCCAAACAACACCTAATTCCCACCAACTATCCCACGCTTAACTAGTTCATTATTGTAATAAGACTTGCTCTAGTTTAAGTGTTTAACTATGGGTGAGGAGAGTAATCATATCTTTTTATCATATTTCTTTTAAGCATATAAGTGGTTGACGGGGTAAATTTTGAGATCGCATTTTCTGTTCTTGAACTTGTAGGAAGCCGACCTCGTGTTGTTGGTAAAAGGACACCACGTTTCCCTGTCTCACATTCTTATGAAAATTTCAAGGGAGAGAAGTTTTATTCACAGACAAAAAAACCATTAAAACTGAGGACAGAAAACGATGAAGATGTTGCTCATAATATAGCAATGGCATTGGCAGAGGCTTCAAAAAGAGGTGGTTCTCCCCAGGTTTCTCACACTCCAAATAGAAGATCGGATAGTCTGATGTCATCACCTTGTCAGAGTTCTGAAAGAGCGGTAGGTGCTTTATATGTTATTAGTAACTAAAAGTAATAATAAAACATAAAAGAGATACTGATTTGTACAATTCTTGTTGATACAGCATGATGAATCAGATGTGGGTAGCGGTTGGTTTGTTGATAATGACATGCATGATGATGATTTAGAAGGTAGCATGGAAGCTGATAATACAGATTTCTCGGGGGATAAGAGTAAGGAAAGAATAAATGCTGGTTATACAATTAGAAAAGTACGAACGGATAAAAAAGAAAAAAAACAGTTAGAATATATACGGGAAGCCTGTAGTGGCACAGAAGGTCAGAATCTAGGTACTATACAAAGAGATTTTGATGTTGAAGTTGCTGATGCTAAACCTCAGATTTTTAAGAAAAGAAGTAAAGAAGCTCGTAGTGGGACTATACGAAGAAATTTTGATGTTGAAGGTTCTGATGCAAAACCTCAGACTTTTAAGAAAAATAGTAAAGAAGCTCGTACTGGGAGAGGTATACAATTTCCTATTTTCACTTTTAAATATACCTCTTTCATTTCTTCTTTTGCTGTCAGTTCTCATTTTTCTTTTTGCCTTGAAACAGTAGGCTAAGCTGATGTAACTTGAACTTACAGAACTCTTACTATTTTTTTAATAGTAAGATATAATTCTGTTAAGTCAGCAAAATATTACAGCTCATATAATGCAAAATCACTGTTATTTTGTATGTTAAATCCACCCATTGCTTTTTGCAAGGTTGGAGAGTAATTCACTTGAATTTAACTAATGGACTCACCCCTTTCCTAATATAAGTTTATATTTTTGGTTAAACTTCTGTTAACTTTGGACATATTCTCATCTTCCTTGCAGTTGAAAATTCTGCTTTTGATGCACTGGAAACGTTGGCAAATTTGTCTTTAATGATTTTGCCCGAGTCAAATGGAAATGGTAAGATATCAAGGCTTTGCACGTGTTTTATTATTTTTCTTTTTGAAAAGCCCTTGCACTTGCTTTATTGCTGATACGTACCCACGATTCCATTTCTTACACACGTATGCAAGCTTTATTGCTGATACGTACCCACGGTACCATAAGCTTATCTCTATAAATAGGTATGTAATGTTGGCTTTGAAAAATTAATGAAGAAGAAAATTAGTTTTTAAAGTCTTTTTCTCTTTCTTGTTTTCTTTGGGAGATTAGCCATCTCGAATTGGCCTTCATCTTGGGAGATTGACCATCTCGAATCGGTCTCTATCAATTGCCCTTAGGAGTTAAAACAAGGTTTTTTCCCCGGTTTCTATGTGATTACTTTGGGTCATTTGAACTAATGAGTCGTAAACTATGAACAAAGTTGTATGCTAGATGGTTAAGATATGGCAATAACATTACTTTGTGCTTCCCTTTCTAGAATTTGTGAAGGTAACATGACACCACAGTGAGTATTTTTGAAGGACTGCAGTTATTCTCCGGATACAAACATTTATAAGCAAATATCATGATAGCTACCGTTACTTTATTTTAACTTCTAGCCTTCTAGGTAAAATTTAGCATAATCGAGACACATTTCATCAAATATTTGTAGCATGAACCACAAATGTGAAATTCCAAGAATGGTGCACTTCAGGTAGCAAGTTACAAATATATTTTGTTTTTTCCTTCCTTTGTTCTTTTTCTAAGGTTGTGAAGAAGACTATTTGAGTTGACCCCTTATGTTTTTTCTTCATGCCTAATCAAAATTGGGGTGACGTTATTATGTTGTTGTGAAATAGTATAGGAGAAATATTGGTAATTGTATTTCATGTGTTAAACCGATACAAGTATACACTTATTCTAACACTCCCCTTAAGTTGGAGCATGTATATCATAAGCTCCAACTCTCTAAGCTTGTTACATATGGATTCAACCCGAGGACCTCTAAGACATTAGAGATAACAAACTCAAATCACAATAGTGCCATCTGGAAGCTTTTCTCTGACAAAATGACAATCAATTATGAAACACTAGATTAGAGGAAACGTGTAAGGCAACTTGATTGTCCCATATGAATTTCATTTAGGTGACATTACAAAACTTTAGTTCTTCAAGGAGTTGTTTGTTCCATACAAGCTCATATGTTGCATTTGCCATTGCTTGATACAAAGCTTTTGGGCTTGATCTTGCTATCACACTTTGTTTCTTGCTTTTCCAAGAAACCATATTCCCTCCAAACAGTACATAGAATCCTGATGTTATCTTTGACCGAAAGGACAACCATCATAGTCGGCACCAAAGTAACATTGAATTTACATATTTCTTTTATAATAGAATACGTAATGCAGCGTCCCAATGAGTGTCACATGGATAATTCAGGAACTGGCTAACTATACTCATGATGAATGAGATATTTGGCCGAGTTCCGACTCCTGTGAAATAGGAGCTTAACGTAAGGATCACTGGACAGTCGGTTAGATGTGCTTCTTCAAGGATATTTAGGGCATACTTTCTTTGAGATATTGAAATTTCATCTTTTGATTTTGCAACTTCAATACCTAGAAAATACTTGAGTTTATCCATATCCTTAGTCGGGAAATGTTTGAATAAGTGGTCCTTTAGCTTTTGTATGCCATTGAGGTCATTCCAAGTTATAACTATATCATCGACATGCACTATGAAATAGGTACAATATGACTGTGGAAGTCTATAAAAGACTTAATGATCCGTCATCCCGAATTCTTTGACTACATAACTAAATCTACCCAATCAAGCTCTAGGAGATTGTTTTGGGCCATAAAGAGACTCCCATAGTTTGTATACCAATCATGTCTACCTCTGAGCAACAAACCCAGGAGGTTTCTCCATATGAACCTCTTCCTGTAGATCGCCATGGAGGAAGACATTTTTGATATCGAGTTGATGAAGTGACCAATCAAGACGAAAGAATGTGTATACTAGTTATCTTGGCAACCGGAGAAAATGTATCGTTGTAATCTAGGCAAAATATCTGAGTGTATCCTTTGGCTACAACACGAGCTTTAAGATGATCAAATTTACCATTCAAGCCAACTTTAGGTGTATAAATCCAACGACACCCAACCTTTGATATCCCTTGCGGAAATGGAACTAAATCCCACATGGCATTGAAGTGTAATGTCATCATCTCATAAATCATTGATTGGGCCCAACCAGGATGGGACAAAGCCTCTTGTAGTAGTTGATGCAAGACTACAACACGGGCAGAATATGTAGGTGATAAACGATCATAGTTTACAACAGAATAAGGATTAGTTATAGATCAAGTACCTTTCTTTTGGGCAATGATGTTGACCAGAACGTTGAAGGAGGAGTTAGAAGAACTTGTAGTAGGTGGATCTTTGGTTGTAGGAACTCTGGTTTGTGTCTGTCAATGGTAAGTT
The DNA here is from genome assembly GCA_032274825.1 of Drosophyllum lusitanicum. Lineage (NCBI taxonomy): Eukaryota > Viridiplantae > Streptophyta > Magnoliopsida > Caryophyllales > Drosophyllaceae > Drosophyllum > Drosophyllum lusitanicum. The sequence goes on from JAUEJL010095256.1 coordinate 9,829, forward strand.
TTCATTGGTGGATTGTTGGTAGTAGGATCTTCTACATGTGGATCTTCGAGACTAATAAAAAGTGGATTTTTAGTGTTCTTAGACACTGTAGAGTAATGCTTGTAGCCCTTTTGAAGACGAGAATAACCCAAAAAAGACACATTTGAAAGCTTTGGGTGCAAGCTTATCCCAACCAAGTTTCTAGCAATGAACAAAACAAACACATCCAAATAGACAAAGTCACAAAGAGGAAGGTTAAATGCAGACTGGTTTTGGAATAAAAGTTAGAACGGGACTTGGTTTTGTAATACTGAGGATGACATGCAATTCGTGAGATAACATACACCGATATCGGTTCAAAATTTTATTGGAAGGTGTGCATGTAATATTAAGGTTTGTGCAATTTCAAGGTGTTTATTTTTCTTTCAGCCACACCATTTTGTCGGGGGGTTACAGGACATGAAAATTATGTAACATTCCCTTGAATGCCATGAAATTAGTAAACAGAGTAGAAAAATATTAAGTTCACTGTAACTCCTTAATGTGCGAATTGTAAGATCAATTTGAGTTTTACTTCAGCATTAAATTTTTGAAGGATGTATATAACTCAAATTGAGACATCGAGAATAGTTGTCAATAAACAATCTGAAATCTTGAAAACCCATATTAGGCTCGAGTGCTTGACTCGACTTGGACCTCACACATTAGTGTGAACAAGTGAGAAAGGAGAATCAACTCTTGACTCCATGAGGAAGAACACCACGAGTATGTTTCCGTTGACAGGACTCACAACCAATAGTAGATAAAGATGACAAACTAGGTTCTAGTATTTTTAACTTCGAAAGAGATGGATGACCATATAAATGATGAAGGTAGTGTGGTGATGTAGTAGTAGTCGCAATGGAAAGACGAGATCCATCCAAGTAGTACTATCCTTGTGTTCAGGTCTTGCAAACAAACAATACCAGGTATGAAAGTTACTAAATAGGAATGGGGGATTTGGTGATACGACTGACAAATAACAAGTTAAATAGGCTTTTAGCTACATATAGACAAATTCTAGGGATAGGTTGAGTTTCGCCTATTCCACTAAGGGTGGTTTTATTTTCATCGGCCATAGTAATATGAGGTAAACTATTAGAGTACGTAAGCGAGGAGAGAAGATATTCGTTACCACACATATGATTTGTAGCACATGAGTCCACAATCTCCTAGTGATTGGCTGGGAGCAATACATGTAGCACAAGCATACGGATTCTGTGAATGACTGGTTGCATTAGGAATACTTGAGATAAGCTTCATACTCAGGGCGGTCATCTGCATTATTGAGATTGTGGAGTTGACTCGGTAGAACCAGATTGGATTGAAAAACATTAACCAAGTGAATAGGAGGTGCAGCCACCCTACCATTCTTTTTCCAACACTTGTCCTCTGTATGCCCAAGTTTTCGACAGTACTTGCACTAGAGCCGCTTGTTTGCTCCCCTTTTTGTACCTGCTACAATTGCAGAAGGAGCAACACTAGTACTAGGGTTTGCAACATTAGCACTAATCATATTTAGTAACCTTCTGAAAGTGTCCTTCATAGTAGGAGTTGTAGAACTAGTCAGAATTTGGTGATTTGGTGCATGGCAGACTCATATTCTAGTTTCAGTTCAGAGAAAGCAACCATGAAGAACTCTTTTCCGAGTGAAGTCTGCTCTGCACGAGAGCTTGTATAACTCTTGCATAAGAGCACTAACATGTCCTGGATAAGACTCCATACTACCTTCTTGTTTCATGTTTTAAATGTTGCTGACAGCCGTTTACAGTCTTTGAATGTCACTGGTATAACACTAGGATGCCTGAGTCTAAACGTCATAACCAGTCTCAAAAGGTTGAAACAGTTGAATAATGGAAGGATCAATGGACTTGGAGTACCACAACAAATTGGATAGTTAGTCATGTATCTGTTTCATTTAGAGTGACCTGATTTGGCTATATCTGCAACTCTTGTGGTTAAATGATCGCCATGGCCTTGCCCTTCGAACCACATTTTGACTGAAGCGGCACATGAGATATGGTTGGCTGATCCAGTCAATTTTTCCATGGTGATAAAGTGGGTACCGAAGATAATAAAAGACATCTCAGTTGTACCTGTTGGAGGATTTATAACATCTTCAGAAAAAGAAGAAATACCAAAACAGATCGTCTCTGAAATGCGGAAGAAAAAAAACAAAGTACAGTGGGAACACCGGAAAGGATCAGAATGGACATGGGAGTCCGAGGACGAGATGAAAAGAGAAACCAGGATTCCGGATTCCACTGGTGCGTGAGGTCACATGGGGCCGCCTATGATGGTCGGAATTTTTGCGTTGTGTTCGTGAGACAATTCTGAGCAAGTGGACAGGATACTCAGCAAGCAAGAAGAGCACTATGGCTTTAATACCATGTCAAATAATATGGGAAAATTATTGATAATTGTAATTCATGTGCTAAACTAATACAAGTATACACATATTTATAGACAGAAGACTAAAAACGCTAGTGGGCCCTGGGCCCACTATAACAAAGTTGGGCTGATCTATTTCTAACTTATTCTAAGAGATGCTATCGTGAGATTGAAATGTCATAAAATGTTTAGCCATTGTCGGTGATCCAAGATAGAAAGAACCCAGTTTGGTCAAGATTTTTTCTCCATTATAACTTGTTTTAAATTTTATAATAGTCAGTTTATTGTATTTCACTGATACTGACCTCAGTTATTTCCATTATAACTTCCTTATTATATTAAGTTATTGTTTACATATTCCCTTTCAGACTCTATCATTCAAGCCAATGAAGGAAAAACTGAACTTGTTGATGATTCTCATCTACCCCTAGCTATGCCTGCAAGTCGCCACAGAGAGAAGCGTAAATCTTCTGTTCTTACAGGTAAAGGGAAGCAGTCCGTCTCTAGAACTGAGGCTGCTAATAACAAACCTCAGACATCTGCTAAAGACTTGGTTGATGACACTTCAGAAGCAAAGGAAGCACATCAGTTAATTACTAAGGCGGCTAGAAAGAGACAAAAGATTGTTGCACCTAAAGTAAGCTTGTACAATAACATTTTATTTTGAGATAACAAATTTGGCGGGTCAGGCAGTGCGGCAACGGGTCAAAATGGTCTATTTGTCCTAAAAATCAAACTTTTATAAATAACTAGTGTGTCAAATATGATTACATAAAGTATATTGTTTCAATAATAGTTTAGTCCTTTAATAATTGCGAGGTTTATCCCATTAACCATGTGATATGTTTCCTTTTTGGTTTTTTATTATTTTACCTGTTTGACCCCTAAAGATAAAATAACTGAACTGACCCATGCATAAGTAAATGGGACGAAAATGCCACCTCTAATTTACTTGTCCCCAATGTGTCAATGGTTCTAGTATGTTACTCATTGCATGTATCTTAGTGATATTTATGGCACACTAATTTCAGATTTCAAAAGCTGAAGCCCCTATTGATATGACTCCCAAAGAATCTCTTGAGGCTGAGGTAGGTTTGCCTTCATCTTTATTTTTTTTAGCAAATACAATTTGAAATTCTCGTCTCTTTTAGTTTTTGAAATTATTCACTTTTCAATGTGCCAATGAGCTTTTCATGGCAAAATTTTTTGTTATTTGTCACCTTATCTTGTGACAATTTTGGTTCACTAAAATTGCTGCCCGTCGCTGCTGTCGCTGTGAATTCATCTTTATTTTGACATTTTCTTGTGAGCTCATAGTCTATGCAGTTATCTAGGTAAAAATCAAATATCGGTCAAGGACCAAGATTTGAAATAGCGGTTATAGCGGTGATATATCGGATTTTTATATTATGTAGAACATATATATATATATATATATATATATAGAGAGAGAGAGAGAGAGAGAGAGAGAGAGGAAGGATCCGGTGAGAACACATGTTAAATGGAGAACGGTGAGAACACTTGTAGGCCAATCATTTAATTAAATA
>JAUEJL010095267.1:0-13784 GCA_032274825.1 Drosophyllum lusitanicum
TCGAAAATCACAGTGTTACAAGCACTTTTTTGTAACACCCGGGCGGCGCTGACCGGCCCTCTGCCGGCGCTACCCATTCCGGCGTGTTAGGTCCACAGCCCAATACACCCCAACAACCCTTCCTCCTGGAAAATATTCCCAGAGTAGGTTGTTGGTGAGACTTGAACCCAAGACCTCACCCTTTAATAACACTCTTTCCGAAGGGATTTTAGATTAAACACTAATATGGGTTAGTAGATGTGGAGTATCAGAGTATGCATGCACTCGTACGAGGTCAAGGATGCAACGTCTCTTGCGGCAGTCTAACTACCCGGTTAGTGGGCGGGAGTCAAGGGGGAGCCTAGGGACAGGGCCAATGCCTTGAGACCTAAATCGAGTACTCGGTAATTAGTTGGCATAACATTATAATTTTGTATCTGAGTTTGTTGAATTGATTTTGTATCTAGTTCTATCAATTACTTCAACATGGTGTTACATATCTACTTTTATTTTTATTACATGAAGCTTACCATTCCAACTCTTTTGACTCTCTTCCGAATATGGATAAAGTACTCATTTTAAAGGAGACCTGAAATGGATATACAATAGAATGGAGTACAGATCGAAAATCTCAAGTACCGTGGTTTTTCTTTCCATTCATATCTCGAAATCATTGCCAATAATTTTCTTATTCTTGAGACAAATTTATGGTTTTCCTTTGGCATTTTCACAATTATATAGTTTATAGTCATTGTAGTTGGCAATTCCAACCCATGCATATGAAATGAGTTTGGGTTGTATTTTACTCATCATGGATGGAAACGGTAAAATATATAACTTAACTATAAGGAAACGGGTTAAATGGGGCATACAATTTGGAAGTCTAAAAAAATTATGGTTCCAACCTCCTTAAATTTGAATCTAAAAACATTTAAGTACTATAATTATATAATAATTGTCGTGATCATTAACTAGTTTTTGTTTAAATAACTAAAATTGTGAGGGCTCTATCCAACTCGACCACTTTTGGCATTGACTTAAAACTGATCTGTTTTGAGCATTACTGAATTTTTGTTTTGCCACCTCTCTCTAGCTCCAAGCACTCGTTAACAGAATTACTTCGAGATCGATGGGTAAAGGATGAGTTATTTGTGGCTTAGTTACTCCCTTGAGATACTAGTGATATGGAAGCTGTTGGACTTGTAGCTTCTACATTTTCAAAGGTGGACTTTCCGGTCAACATCTTGATTGCAACTTCACTGGTATTTGTAAACCATTCATCATCCGGCAACATGCTGCTTAATCAAAACAAATCTTCTGAAGCTGGAAGAAAACTTGCTTTAGGAAGGGAAAAAATTAAAAAGGAACCTGTAGGGATCTGTATTGGCAGCAGCAACCGAGTCCATAGCTCTTGAGATGATATTCTTGATAACTTGATGCAGAATTCGTGATAAGTAACGCCCTTGCGAGGCAAACAATATAACAAACTGCATATCTAAGTAGAACTGCACATCTCATGGAGTAAGAGCACCAATAGAAACTCTTGTTAAAGTTTAGCTGATTTTTATCATATAAAAGTTGGTAAATGGTAACTGTAGAAAAAAGTAATAAATAAACCTGTCGAAGTCCAAAGGGGCCTAGAGTCTTTGGGCCATGTTCAATCTCTTCCCAAAAAATTTGTTCATCAGAAAGCCACAAAATCACTGTTTCGGTGAGTCTAATTAAAAGAATGGTGGTAAACCTTTCTCTTCCCACAAACATATCCGACGCTAAGCTTGCAAGTGTACACAGTTTAACAAACAGTTCCTGGTAGGAACCTATATCATATCAGAAGCCAGAAATTTTTTTAAACTGCATGTGTGACTTACATTACTATCTTTGAGATTATTAGTTACAAAGTTATTAAATTTTTTTTGATAGGCTACCTTTGAAGGTTAATAATAATCCATGGTCGTTTTGACTTTTGAGTGTTTTTTAGTAGAATATTTCGTCCAAGTGCACCTTGTTTGGAAATGGAGCACATGGAGAATTTTGGTTTACCTGGTATACTGGAGATGGGAACCATTCTTCATGTTTTGAATTGTCATCCATAGCAAAGTAGATTTGTGAACTAAGACGGGCACTTCCATCATCTGTGAAGATGAGATCAAGAGCATGTTTTCTACAAAAGCTATCTCTCAACTGATCAACAAATCGTTGAAGTCGTTTCTTCAATTCTCTTTGGTGTGGAGTACGTAGTTGTCTCCTAGGCGTGGTGGTTTCAGAGACAGCAGTAAAGCATTGTTGTACAGGCAACAGTTTGATGGCTGCTCGTGGGAGTAGCTCATCTGCTAACAATATCGCGTTAGCTAGCAACCCTATCTGCTGAGTTTCATCCTCTGCAGTCCTTACAATTCTACCTTCCAAGTTCTCTGTCTCTGATGAACCTGGCAATGCGTTTACTAGCATGTGAACATATGAGTTAAAAACTTGTACAACACCTTCCATGGCCTGGTTTGAAAACTGCAAGGACCTCAGGAGTCCAATGTCCTCGCACATTTCCTGGTGCAATTCATTATTATGATCCGAATCAATATTAAAATAATAATAATAAATAGTTTCAGATTCTGAGAGCCAATAATTTCTTGTAAAGAAAGGTTGTTATGGCTTAGGTTCAGAAATCTAACACCAAGATTTGTTTATTTTTGAAATTATATATTAGCCAGGTTTAAAAATTCATATTAGTAGGAAACATGCATGCATTTATAGGGCAAACTAAAGGGTTAAATGATTAATAATCACCTGAACCATCACATTAAATCGATGGGCACTACTTGAAAGCTTTGACTGGGATAGAATTGAAGTTGCAGTAGAGCGTGAACCGACAGGTGGGAAATTGAGTGACCAATCATCTGCAGCTGCTATAGCAGCGGTGCTTTGCTCAATCCTTTTCAAGTTAGCATTCAGAGCTTGTTCAACACAAGGCCTAAAATGTCTCAGGAGGACAGGCCCAAGTGCCAATCCACGAGCTTCTAACAGATAACAATGACCCATGGATATCTGAACACACTCTGCTACGGTTCGTAGCCCCCCTGAAGCAGAAGGTGAAGCAATAACATGTCTCTTCATGAGATGTGCGAAAGTGTTGGTCTGCTTGACAGACCAAGTCACAAGTTCAGATGTATACAAGGGTTGATCACCAAATATGGCCAAAGAATCACTTGATGCCTGAGCAATGATTGAAAACACGAGTTGTGACAGGGCAGCGGTGTAAGCCACCCCATAGTTTGAGCCTGATGTCTGAAGACCCTGGATTTTAGATTGTAACTTGTGTTGGTGTGAGTTAAGGAGAAGTGTATGGGCTCGTGGACCATCACCAAGTCGTTTGATTATTTCTACCGATGATCGAAGTTCAATACCACTAGAAGACGGCTGGCAGGCAGACTCTGCAATTTGATCAGCTAATTTTTGTCTCTGTGCAGTGATTGTAGCCTGTAATGAACACAACATGGATGGTGTCATTGATTTATCTTCCTTTGCTACACCTTCTCCTTCATCAAGGGCAGACAAAGCTTCATCAACCCTTTTTTCCGCTAGCAAAATATTGAGGTTGTCCATGTATTCTGAAAACCAAACTTCCACCTTCGAAGGTTGTCTATCTTGAATCTCAAAACTACCCTTTTCCCGGGAACCAGGACTAGTTGAAGAAGATGATGATGATGATGACGATGACATGGAGGAATCCACTACCCCAACACCCTCGGCTAGAGTATGAATGATAGTAGCACGATTAGATAGAAGATTCCTCAAGGCGACTAATTGGCCTTCCAGATCAGAAATCTCCCTTGATGTACTGCATGAAATTCATATATCATTTATCAGTATTTATAGTAATTTCAACTCCAAAATACAAATAGAAATACATGTTTGGATTGATTTGTGTTTCCTTACCGAATAAAAGAGGGGTAGTTAGCATATACACTTTTTCTCATTTCTTCTGCAGAGGCCTTCTTTAGATCTAGAAGACAAGTCACCAAGTGCCTTATTTCCTGCAAATTACACAAGAAAATGTTTGACAAAGTGCATTATATATATATATATATTCATTTGTGTTATACCTTTTCGCTGGTTGTGCGGCATTTGGTGGATACATAATTCTCTGGATCGAAACCAGAAGATTTGAAGACTTTGAGCTTATCAGCGAGCGTTACCTCCTGGCCAAAATCCAGATCGCCAGCTGTGGACGACGAGAGTGATCCTTCAGGTAACGACATTAATTAATTAATTATTAAATATTGTTTCTTAATTCTATATGATGATGATGATATATGTATGTTACAGATGAAATGAAAAATATTCACAAACAATTATTTAATATCGATCGATCACTCGCTCCAGCAGGCATCATGCCAGTGCAAGAATTTTAGAAATAGAAAAAAAGGGTGGAGATGAAATTCACACAAATTTGTACCAGAGACGATGGATATCGAATTGGTCTGTGCAGCGCTGCCTGTGGTGACGTAGGACTCGCTCCTTTTCTCTACCAAGTTATTTCTCTTCCTTTAAATCAAATTTTACAAATTTAATCCTTTATTTAGAAAAATCACACACTATTAATCCTTTGATGGTTAAAATAAAGCACTAATAGTGTGTGGTTTTTTAAATTAAGGACTCATAGTGTGCGATTTTTTCAAATAAAAGACTAAATTTGTAACAATTTGACTTAAAGAACCAATTGTAAAATAACCATAATTTTAAAAGGACCTATCGTGTAATTCACTCTTTTTTCTATTTACGTACAATTTGGTATGTACGCAAGTATTACTCTCAATCTCATCTATCTATCTATTACGCAATTTGTTAAAACCCGAGTTTTTAGTTGGCCCGATTTCCTCAGCGAGTCAAGCGATTCGCCCGGCAGGTCAACCAGAGTTTTTAGTTAACCCAAACCCCACCTAGCACCGCCACCAACCAAGTACTAGTAACTGATATCGCATTTATTATATATAAATTTCACCCGATATCTGTTTGATTAAAGCCGGCAACTATGCGTAACTGTTCAAAAAGGTTCTTTTTATCTTTGTTTATTTGTTTTAAGCTAAAAAGGCAGAGATTGAATTATTTGAAGCTTAATAGAGTAAAACAATAAAAGAAATGAAGATTTGAAGAAAATAAAGTCAAAGAAGAAATGAGGAAAAAAGAAAAAGAAAAAAGAAAAAAAAGTCAAAGGATCGGGATAATTATATAACCCTAAGAACAGTCCATAAGCTATTCAAGGCGGCTTGGAGCAATTGGCTTGAAAATTAAGGCTTTGGAGTGAAGATTCAAGATTTTTATCATTGCTTTCATCCTGATTTTGCTTTCTAATCTTTTATTCATGTTATTTATTTATTGAATTCCAAAATGTTAGAATGATGATACTTGGCTAGCTTTTCTGTTTTCCTTCTTAGAGGAGATGATACCTTATAAAAGTTGTTAAATTTCAATGATTTAGGACATAATTCATCATATATTTTACTTGTATGTTTTACCAAAGATCCATATGTGTTTTAGTTACTATTTTTGAGTGTTTATAATCTGAGTTTTCATAAATTAGAAGACCAATCTGTTTATGAAGCTTTAATCTTAATTATCTATGACCAATAGATAATTTAGACTAGTGATTGATCAAATCCTATGCTTAAACAACCAAATATGGAAACTTTAATGTGTGTGATTGACATATGATGACCTTTGTGTGACAAATTAATGATTTATTAACTTAAATAATCATTAAAGGTAAAGTCTTGTTTGATTCAAACTTAAAACGCCTAATTGTGCTTTAAAATGTTATCTTGACCATAAGGTTAGTTAATTGCATGGTTATAGGGCTAGATAATCTGACCAAGAGTACAACCTCTATAGAAATTGGTATATGATGTTTCAAATGTCCATTGCACGAATTTAATTGAAATTAATCAACTCGAAAAGGTAAAATCGAATCTAGGGAGGGAAGTCTTCATTCATAGTTCAACACCAATCAAGTTTAGTGCTTTTTGATTGCTTTGAGTTCCTTTAGATATTTTCTTAGTTTGTTAATGGTTAAAATTGATTAATAATGCTCAAGTTCCAAAATTCCCCATTTTATTTGCTTTATTTTTTATTTAGTTTTAATAGTTTTAGTTAGTTTAATACTAAATTAATAAAATAAAATCAGAATAATACTCGTTCCCCTTGAGATCGACACCCGACTTATTTAACTATACTCGAAAAACCGATTAGGTCCTCTTGCCTATTCGTGTCGTTTTTAGTACAAAATAAATCGGATTTATAAATTTAAAACTAGTACCGGTAACCACCGGCGTCGAACAACGTGATACTAGCTAGATTTGGGTTGCATTTTGGTGCCGACCCCCGTACATACTAGCCAGTCTGGGTTGCATTTTGGATGAAAATCTAATTCTAGTGGTATAATTTTTTTTTCAAAATCTCAAAAATGAATAAGGTAGGATCATGTAACACCACCATTTTGAGAACCAGTTTTTTCTTTCTTAAAATTATTATTTTAAGTTTTCAAACCGCGTGGGTTCATCTGTAAACATAATCTATAAAACCTGGTTTCAAATTAATACAAACAACGGAAAGCTAAGTGGTTAAATATTTACAAAATTAAAACTAGCCATATAGTACCAAAAACTGTTGGTGTTTCTGTGACATACAACTAACCATTACAAATAATATTTACAAACATAATGTAACATGCAAGCGTTCCTCCCAATTGTACACAATCCAACAAGCACCCAAGCTCACGAGCCTAAGGGTCACCTGCAATATAGGGAAGAGTATTTGTTAGCTAATTTAAGCTAGTGAGCATAAGATAGTATAAAGATCAATATAAGCATATCATGTCACATATCAATAACAATCAGCAGATAGGGCTATCCTAGCATCTTGCAATGAGCTGGCGTAGTAAAAAAGAAACATAATCTTGCAGGGTAGCTAGCCCGGCTCAATGCTACTAATTAACCGGAGTACCAGGCACATCAACCGCGCCGATGGGTGAGCGTAAAGCGGTCCACCATTGCGTTATGAAGTCAACACCTCTAAATTCAATCCAAACTAACTTATTAATCCAATAATTTGGTTCCTAATCACTTATAGATGTTGTAGTAATAGATTGGAGTATTAAATTTTAGTTCTTAATTTGGCCAAATTCAAATTTGACCATTAGTGACCCACAACTTCAAAACTCAAGAACATGAAGGAGATAAGCTTACAAGTGAAGAAGAAGGTGGAGAAGATGATAAATAGTATATTAGAACTTGAAATTAGTTGCTGGATTGAGGCTTGATTGATTTTCCTTTGGATTTCTTCTTCAAGGTTTCAAGAACAAAGGATGTGTGTGTGTCTGTGTATGTTTGTATGTGTAAATGTGTTTAGGTCGCACGACTTAAGAGGGTGGGAACCAACTCTGAGTTCAAACCTATCCACAATGGGTATTTTGTTCCCGATTTCAACTTATAACTCAACACCCGATTACTCGTTTCAACTAACGGGGATATTTTTGGAATCCTTATCTTAAACCGTTTAATATCTAATTATGTTTATCTATTTTCGTTATTATTTTTATAACTCCACTTTATAACTATTTTCCATAATTTATTTCAACTACTTAAATATAAATATTTAATTTATTTCTTTAAAATAATCAACGCACCAAATTAGCACACGTATAGGCTCGTTTCCGAGGATGTTACAGATAATTTGAATGTTTAATGGGGTTTTTTTTATGGAGAAGTTTGGAAGAACACAGAGGAAGGCGTTTGTGTGGTGTTGAAATTATGTTTTGCAAATTTGTCCTTCACCAGGCTGTCACATATTAGCACTAGGTTTGTTCTTCTAGTTTTTCAAATATATATGGAGCGGTTCAGAGGAGAACTGTTTTTCGTACGAGAACTGCGAGAACCATATATATATATAAAGAAATTTAGGAGAACTTTCTAAAATTAGATATATGCAATTAGACAAACCATGATATATGTTAGTGCATACATAGTCACACATAGAAAAATTCACTCCTTCTTTTAATAATGATAAAAATATAAACATATGATATTATTGCTTATCAAAATTATTCATATGTTCATGTGCTACATTATTAAGATATTAACAAAAATTAAACCGATGATCAAGTAAAGATCAAACTAGTCAAGACCTCAAATCAACAAGAAAAAAAGAAAACAAACAAGAAGAAAATGAAAATCAACGTTCACGGTTGACCCACGGTCAACCGTGCATGAGCAGTCGCTGCATTGTCTTCAAGCTACAATATCACCTTTCGCACTCACACTCACACTCAAAGTCATTCGACAATTGAAAACAATATTTTAAAAGACGAATAAAGATAATGTAAGCTCACAAATAACTTTTATAAAATAATATTTTATCCAAACTTTTATAAATATGTCACACATATATTTTATAAAAATACTTCAAACTTTTATTAATTTGTCTTGTGTGCATATAAGACAAACTATAATAAAACAAATAATTTTCCATTGTGACAAAAATTAAACATAATTTTGTATTGAAATGTCACAACACCAATACTAGAAAAACATCTTCTATTTGTGGTAACTATCCAACATAATTTTTTCAAATCCTTCTAACCTTTCAAATTTGCATAAAGAATTCAAACTCTTTTGGTAGGTCAACTTGAGACTTTCCTAAATGCTTTTTCTAGTAATTTTTATGGCAAAAAGTGTTTGGGTATGGTACAAAATAAAGTGCAACATCCATATTTAAAATATCAAAGTGCACCGGCACCCCACGGCATGTCTACGGTCGACCGTGACATCTTCCGTGGAGATCCGGACAAAATTAGCTTTTGCCAATTTGCCCTTTTACAGCTATTTAAAGAAGTTTGCAATGTCACTTTTTCCGGCCTTTGAACACTGAAAAGTAAGACTTAAATATTAGATCTTGTGAGCTCATATTCCACACAAAATATCATCTTTTAAGGTCAAGATCAAGAGAAAAAGTGTAAAGCTTTCAAGAGCAAATCTACATCTCATTCTATCATTTTATTTATATAGTTGTGTGAGGATTAACTCTAGCCAATATAAACTCTTGATGAGTGATGTCAAGGAGAGGATATAGTGCAAATTTGTTAACACTTGCATGAACCACTATAAATCTATTGTCTACTACTTTGTGATATCTCTCTATCCCTACTCTCTTTATTTCTTGCAAATGTTTGTTGTGTTATAAACTTCAAGATCAATCTTTAAAAAACAACTTATTATTTTTTAAAGTGGTAACCTAGTAAAAAAACATATTCACCCCCTCTAGGTTCCTACAATATATATACTACTGAGCATAAATTGTTAAATCATGGGTTTTGTAGCAAACTTCTATCTATCCATGTTCTACGTGACATTTGAAAAAAAAAGGTATGTAGTAGAAGGAGGAGGCGGCATCTAAGCCTATTTAACTGTTTTGCATTGAAGAAGAAGAAGAAGAAGGCCTCTAATTAATTGTTTTGTTTTAACCGAGTATAAATTACTCCCCTGTTAAAAAAGAATGAGATCATTGAAACATATTTTTTTAAAAACGAGATGCGTGCTTAGGTGTGAGATTGCTGAACACCTCACCGGTGGACCCCAATTGAAAAGGGAAACTTCCCAAAAATTAGAAATGCGTAACAGTAACCAAAGAACTGTTGGTCATGTTTGATTTTAGAATGAATGGTGACTCAAAAATTATAAGTACACCACAAAAAGAAACAAGTATAATTAAGGATACAGGTTCATCATATCATGCAATTCATTCATATTGAAACATGATAATTAAAGATCTTCTATGGAGTAATTGGAGGTGAGGGATTTGGGGATTGGGGAGAAGGAAGGAAAATTGGGGGACTAAGCTATGATTTTTCAATAATTTAATAATAGACTCCAAAAGAGGTTAGACTCATTTTATACATTTAGAGACTACCAGGTTCGTTTCTAAGAACTTAAAAAAAATTTCATTCACCAGTGGTGGTATTTTATAATCGGCTCTTATGTTTATGTGTTGATTCACTAGAAATGCATTATAATGTTGGTGATAATACATATGGGGTTCAATGTGTTCGTTCAACCGTGCATTCTTAATTTATGCATTTGTGAATAATTAATCTACTGGGAATTTGACTATACAGTAACTATTGTATTATAAACAATAGGTTAATGTTATTATTTTTTGAAGTAAATTAATAAACGCTCGAAATTATTCGCGCATCTTCTAATATAAATAAAAAACTAACAGGTATCATATTTATTACTTACAAATATCATATTTAACTTTATAACATTTCAAAATACCATATTTAACCAAATTAATTATCATTTTAAAATACTTTATAATTATTTAAATTCTTTTTAATTATAATTAATAAAGACTTCAGCTTATTGCCCTAATTATACTAAATGATGTAATACCCGCTTTCAATTAAACACATTTGGTGTAATATTAATGTTATAATTTATATTTAATACCAATATTTTTGCCATTAAGATTGCATGGGACTTTAATTATTTTGGGCTTTCTATTGAGTTATTTATATTGGGCCAAGCAGTAATCAAATTATATATATGGATGAATACTGAGAAGACATGGGCCGAGGCCCATTTTACCCACAAACACTGGTCCTTAAGCTAGGTTAGCCCAACCCCTCCCCCTTTTTCTTGCTGTAGCCGCCGTCGAGAAAAGAAAAGGAAACCGAGCAGGGGAAATTGGCTGGAGAGTGCTTGAGGCGTCGACCACCATAGACACCAGAGAAATTTGGAGTTCGAACCACCATCCTGATCGATCAAGGCTCAGGTAATGTTCCTCGATATACCTCCTTTTTGAAATCGATCGATACCCGTGTTTTGGACTGGTTTCGCGAGAAATCGAGTTCTGTTGTGCTGATTCGAACACCATTCTTAACTGAGAAGTGTAGTGAGTTTTTGAAACCACCATCACAGAAATTTGATAGCATGATAGAGGGGACTGATTCCTTTCGATTCTTTTCTTTTTGGGTTCGTGGGTTTCGGGAATTACGGTGGCGGGGGAGAGCCGACAGGGTGATGAGTCGTTCACTTCGTGAAGGCATTAGTTAATAATTTCTATCACCTTGAAGGATCATGGTTAACCAAATAAGGATTTAAGTGAGTTTGTTTTTGTGAGTTTATGGCTGTCGAGAATGACCGAGAACAAAGCATTGAATTGAATTTAGGGGGTGTTTGTTTTAGCTTATTAAGGGCTTTTTTTTCAGGCTTATTTGTCATAAGCTGTTTTTCCTGGCTTATTTTTTACAATTCCGGCTTATTTTCTTCTTGTAACTCATAATAAACTCAAAAGTCAGAAAATAAGCCGAAAAATACTAACTTATAAAAAATAAGCCCGGAAAATAAGCCTTAAATAAGCTAAAACAAACACCCCCTTAGTGAAGGTGCTTGAAATTTCGTAATAGATTATAATTAACCAAATCAGAGTAAGAGTTGTTAAATTTGGGATCTGTTGATTCAGTAGAGATTTAATAAAGTGGTTTGAATTCGTGACTTGTGTTTGGATTAATAATATTACTGTGAGTTATAAGGGACTGTAAACCAGGTATGAAAATGAATTGAAAACATGGTATACAGAGAATTGAACACTCTAGGTTTGAGTCCTCACAAAGGATTCCCCCAATTGAATACTTTTGTATGGTTCATCTGAAAACCCATTTGGTTGAATTGAAAACTGGGTTTTCAATTGAATTGAGGACTTAGGTTTTCAATCCAAAATCAAACGGAGTTTTCACATATGGAATGGAACCTAAATCATAGGGCATGTAAGTGGGCCTAGACCCATTCGACTTAAGCTCGGGTTAGGTCGAGAGTTTCGTATAGTCGGTTACGGGAGTGAATAAAATAAATAAATGGAATACATTTTCGTATAGCGATAAAAGAATATTAACTTGGTGGAACCGCTATTGTAGATGGTTACCAGTAGAGACGAAACTTACGGTTACTTGATTTATTCATATTGAGTATTGTGTGCTGCAATCAGGTGAGTTACACTAACTTATACATTATATTAGTGTGAAATGTACATGCATTATATTTGCGAAAGTGTGACTTATGTGTGATGTTATGTGAAGTGAAGGGTTGCATTATATTGTGGTGAAAATGCAACTCGGGCAGTCGGGCACAGTCAGACACGTGAAATTTTTGGTACGGCTTGGATAGTCAACTGTGACCCAAAGTGTGAAATCATCGTCAGTGCACTGCGTCGGTATTATGTGATATGATTTATGATCATGGATTGTTATGTGTTGTGCACATGCCTAGTGTGGTGTGTAAGTATGTGTGTTCGCTAAGCTTTATGCTTACTGTTATTGATTTATTTCTTTCAGGACCAGATCGAGGGAAAGCTCCAGCAGTGTGAAAACGGCTCATCTGCTTCAAACGTTTCCGCTGTTTACTAAACAAACATTTTCTTGGATTTGTTATTTGTAATTAATTACCTTAAAGAATTATTATTATACGACGTGTAGTTCCGGGTGCGGGACCTCGTCTGAGATTTTGTCTGAATGACTGCAGTTATTTACGTGACATGGTTTATATATTTACAATTATTTATACTTGTTTTAAAAAAAAATTGGGACGTTACAAATGACCACGTTTCTGCCGTCACGTCTATTCTCCACCTCGCGCTGACGCTTTCACCACTGGTCTGGTGTTGACGCCGTCAATCGCGGTTTTTTAAAATTCTATTTCTTTCGTGTTTTATAATTATTTAATAGTTTTTTACTAATGTTTGCTTTTATCGTTTTTTAAATCAACTCATATATCAAGCAGACATCTAATTTAGTCCATTTTAAAAACAATTGCTAATTTAGCGTGAAATCACAAAACTTTATGTTCAGGAATTACGGTTTCATCGTACGTACTGGTCTGGTGTTGACGCCGTCAATCGTGGTTTTTTAAAATTCTATATTTCTTTCGTGTTTTATAATTATTTAATAGTTTTTTTACTAGTGTGTGTGTGATGGTTCATTTGAGAACCGTTTTTATTGTGAGTAAATCAATGACAAATAAGAATGATGGCTCATTAATGATACATTAGTGAGGGGTATTTCGAAAAAATCAAGGCTCGATCTTTAATGACAACTCACTCGGATGCAATTCACGGTTGAAAAGTTATATAAAAGACCAAAATACCCCTATTAATTATCATTAATGGCGGTTACAAATGGTACTCGTAATTAAAATGGTTCTCAAATAAAATTCTCCCTATATATAATATATATCTATACTACTATATAAATCATTTAACATTTTCTTTCTTCCTTAAATTTTAAGAGTTCTTAAAATTCAATTAAAATAACATCTTAATCTTTTATTTTGTTTAAATTAATCTCATTCACTCAATCTTTAACCATTTCACTTTCTCTTCTAATTTACTTTAACTTTTTATTCATTTAAAATATGTTTTCACACTAACACAATTATCCACCTACATCAACATAATTTTCAAAATCTTATTAACTTCTCTCTTCTTATTTCATAAATATAAATTGTTTATCTTGTTTTAATATTTTTTAGAATTTATTTTAAAATTAATTAAATAGTTGATGCAAATAAAAGAAAAACTGAAAAAACGAATATGTTGCCGAAGAAAAAATTGTTGTGACATTGAATTACACAAATAAGATATGATATTATTGAAAGCGACATGTTACAAAACAAAAACTATTCGCCGCTGCAATATTGCGCAGCTATGATGCTAGTGTATAAATATATATATATATATATATATATATATATATATATACATAT
>JAUEJL010095278.1:0-13783 GCA_032274825.1 Drosophyllum lusitanicum
CTCTCACTCACATGTGCAGGTGATCCTCCGTGAGCACGGGAGCCTGCGGGTAGACTTTTGTTAGGAGGAACACTAACTTTTTGTTAAACTCTGACATGATATATGTATGCCTGTAAACAGATAATGGTTAGCCGGTTCAGTAATAGTAACACCAAATAATACATGTGGCAACTTTTGAATGTATATAAATAGCCACTGGTTTTATATACCGTTGCGTATTTAAATGAAAAGGATAATTTAGTACTTTAAAAAGAAAAATATGGTTCACGAAATTGGGATGTTACACTTCACAATTCTCTCTTAAGAAGGGAGGGTCCCCATACGGGATTTGGTTCTAAACCTAACGTGGGTGTTGGTTGGATGAGGGTCGATGGTTCATCCTCTGAACGTTCTTTTGGTTCCTCAAGCAGGTCAGCGAGACACTCTAGAATATATCCATCAGACTAAGCATCTTCTCTCGATTCCACCTCCACATAGGGCTCAAAATGTATACATTTGTCAGAATCGGAATCTTCTATGTAGTACGGTTCTAGACTAAATTGTGGTTCCTGGGGCGAGCCAATCGGGTGGTCATTCTCCTCATCTTTTGCAATGAAGTCAAAGTCATCCCGTTCTATGCCATCGTCATAAAATTCGTTCAAAAAATCTTTAAGAAAGGAATCCCGACAGATCGGATGGTCCTCGAGGTAGCTCATAATCGTGGAAGAGACATCGAAGAAAACCCAGGATAGCGCGCGAAATGACTAAACTAGGCACTATACCCTAAACTACGGAAAGTAACTTCCTTTTGAGCCGAAACTCGCGGGAAGGATCGTTTAAGAAAAAATTAGTCGAGTTATACCAAAATGAAACCGTTCCCCGGCAACGGCGCCAAAAAGCTGATGTGCGTATAACGTATCAGTTTTAAATTTATAGATCCGAGTTTTTACAACGACTACAACAAAAATAGGCAAGAGGACCTAATCGTATCGTAGTATAGTAAATAAGTACAGGTGTCAAACACAAGGGGAACGAGTATGATTTTAATATAACTTTACTAATTAAATATTAAACTAATTAAAAAGTAGTAAAAGGGGATTTTGGAACTTGTACTTTAAAACCAACTACCAATTAATTTAAACACATATACTACTAAAAATCACCAAAAACAACTCAAAGGAAGCAAAAAGTATGAAACTTTATCGGATTAAACTATAGAACGAAGATTTCCCTCCCAAGATTCAATTTCACCTTTTCAAGTTAAATGATTTCAATTAAATACGTGCAATGGATATTTTATTACCACATACCAATTTCTAATGTGATTAGACTCTTGGTCATATTATCTAATCCTCTAATCTTGCAATTAACTAATCTTTATGGTCATGAGATTAATTTACAGCACGACTAGTCTATTTGATTCGAATCAAGAAAGACTTAATCTTTTACGATTGTTTTTATTAACAAATCATTCAATTAACATATAAAGGTCATAATATGCAATTGCACACACATTAAAGTTTCTATTTTTAGAAGTTTAACCCTAGGATTGGTCAATCACTAGTCTAAATTATCTATTGGTCGTAGATAATCAAGATTCAAGCCTCACAAATAGATTGGTCCTCTAATATATGAAAACTCAGATTCTAAACACCCAAAAGCATAAACTAAAACACATATGGATCTTTGATTAAGCTTTACAAGATAACTATATGACATTAAACATCCAAATTCATTAAAATCAACAAACTTTAATAAGGTTCATCTCCTCTAAGGAGGAAAACAGAAGATCTAGCCCATAATTATCATAATAAAC
This sequence comes from Drosophyllum lusitanicum, assembly GCA_032274825.1. NCBI lineage: Eukaryota > Viridiplantae > Streptophyta > Magnoliopsida > Caryophyllales > Drosophyllaceae > Drosophyllum > Drosophyllum lusitanicum. The sequence continues at coordinate 1,796 of JAUEJL010095278.1, forward strand.
ATATTAGAATCGTTCAAAATCATAAACATATGGGTTAAGAACGAAAAACCGTGATAAAGTAATGATTAAAGCCTTGAATCTACACTTCTAAGCCTTGATCTTCAATTCCAAGCTTCCAATTTGGCTTGAGACGTTTTTGGGACGTTTTTAGAGGTATAAAGTGTGTAAAAGTCGGGTGGTTCACGCTCTTCAAACACTGGTTCATAAACTGCTCCCCTGTTTTTTTTCTTTTCTGCTGTCGAACCCCAAAAAGACCGCCGTCATAGGGTTAATTTGATGAATTCTATGAATGTGGGCCATACGTGATGATATATATATATATATATATATATTGTTCTCATGTTAATGGGATAAAAGGACCATTTCCATTTTCTTTTTGAGTCTTAGCCGCATATATATATATATATATTCTCAACCCCTTTTTTTATCATTTGCTGGCCCAACTTTTGACTTGTGCTTATTTAACGATTTTTTCATGTATTTTGCACTTTCAAGCATTTTCAACCTGAAATAGCCAAACTTTGATTAAGTAAACGATTGAACACAATTTAGGCTATAATTTGACTCGAAAAACATAGATATTGTCGTGAAATAAATATATATTATATGTTAAAATACAACAATATCAATAACATATACGGACATTGAATTTCATGAAGAATCACCAAAACCCGAAGCTTTAAGAATGTTATTCAAAATTTCGGCTAGCCGTTGTAGTGCTTAACCCGCCCGTCAAAGTAAAGGCCTGTGAGAACACCATCACACCTCCGTAGTCCCTACCCGCTCTCTTCCTCTCTTTATTACTTTCTAACCGAATGGTATCAATATTAGGACAAATTTGTTCTTCTTCCATTTTTCTCTCTTTATTCCCGGTTACAACATCTATAAATAGTCTTCCATCTTTCACTTTACAATGATTTGCATGAATATCTACTCCCATAAACTTTCTTCCATTATATGCCTTAGTTTGAAAGACACTATCCACACATAATTCAGCCTCGATTCTGGCACTATTAGTACATTTGTTACTTCAATGAACCTTATAAATTAACCCAAATTAATCGCTATCCCTTTTTTTAATCTTTTTCTAGCTATGTAATTATATATAAACATCCGCTTTTTAATAGCTATCCACTATTAGTACACAAGTGATCCATCAAAATGTGGTAAGGCTTTTGGGGCGTTGCTTGGAAGAGGAAGTACCCGTGCTAGTTTATGAATTCATCTCTAATAATACTCTTTTCCATCACATTCACAATAGATTGGGTGGAATGAGTTGGTTATCATGGGAGAATCGTTTAATAATAGTTGTTGAAGCTGCTAGTGCACTTGTATACCTTCATTCAGAAACTATTATGCCCGTCATACATAGAGATGTCAAGTCTACCAATATATTGATAGATGAGAACTACACAGCAAAAATTTCAGATTTCAGTGCTTCAAGGTTAGTCCCATTAGATTACATGCAAGTAACTACTCTTATTCAAGGCACACTTGGATATTTGGATCCAGAATACTATAACACAAGCCAACTAACTGAGAAAAGTGATGTATACAGCTTTGGAGTGGTTCTTGCAGAACTCATAACCGGAAAAAACCCCATTGGTGTTGATAGATCCAATGTAGAAAATAATCTAGCCACATATTTTGTCAAGTCAGTTAAAGAAAACCAATTATTTAAAATCATTCAACCTCGAATGATACGTGAAGGGACTCTTGAGCAAGCAATATATAGGTGATATGGTGAAAGGATGCCTTGATTGACAAGGTTGTAATAGACCTACAATGAAAATGGTGGCAGTGAAGCTAGATGACTTAAGAAAATTCACAACTCATCCTTGGATTCAGCAACAAAAATATCAAAAGTCTGGAAGCTTAGTCCTAGAAGTTCAGCAACCAGATCTATATGAAGTTCCATTTGTTTCATATGGTAGTAATAACTCATAATCTTTATCACTTGGATGGTAGAAACTTAACGTTTGTTAAGGTGTTGCATACACCAAATCTATTAGTAACATTATAATTATTTTTATGTGTTTAATATGATGTGGTGTAACTTTTTTCTATTAATGAGAAATAATGCAATCACAAAAACATATAGATGTAACATGGTTATAAAGAACCAAAACCTGAAGCTTTAAGAATGTTATCCAAAATTTCAGCCCATCACATGTAGTGCTCAACACGCTCCTTTTTTTTCTATTAATGAGAAATAATGCAATCACAAAAACATATAGATGTAACATGGTTATAAAAAACCAAAACCTGAAGCTTTAAGAATGTTATCCAAAATTTCAGCCCATCACATGTAGTGCTCAACCCGCTCCTTCAGGATAGGCCAGTGGGAACACCATCACACCTCCCTAGTCTCTACCCGCTCACTTCCTCTCTGTCACTCTCTTATTTTCTCTCGCCTTTCTCCTCTCTCTTCAATTCAATAAAAATAAAATAAAAGAGTGAGGAAATGATTGGGAATGGTATAACATATATTTGGTAGTAAGAAAAGGGAATGTGATGTAGTGTTAATGTGACAAGAGAGAAAAGAAATGGTATAACAGATAGCGTGAGAACTCTGTCTTTTTCACCTTCGCTAATACACTATGCATTAATGTTTGCTTGATATCTTTATTACTTTCTAACTGAATGGTATCAATATTAGGACAAAGTTGTTCTTCTTCCATTTTGCTCTCTTTATTCCCGGTTACAACATCTATAAACTTTCTTCCATTAGATGCCTTAGTTTGAAAGACAGTATCCACACATTATTCAGCCTCCATTCTGGCACTATTAGTACATTTGTTACTTCAATGAACCATATAAATTAACCCGAATTAATCGCTATCCATTTCTTAATCTTTTTCTAGCTATGTAAACATCCGCTTCTTTATCAATTTTTGAAGAGTTGCCATAACTTTAATACTTCAGGAAATTTAAAAAAAGAACCACATTTCCGCGAATGTAAACGACATGGATCATATCTATTCGAAATTTTAGTTGACCCTTATACACTCTCTACACTACAACAAAAAAAGCCGAGCGTTAGCAATGACAAATGTCACTTCTAAAAGTCCTAAATGTCGTTGCTAGCCCTAAGCCTTTATAACGTATTAACGTGCATAATCATTTCTATAACATTTAGAAAACTGTTTAACATATGAATACGTTTTAAATTATATTGTTCGGTATATGTAATGTATGAAATGAACAATTATATTATATATGTTACTTATTTTATATATATCTACACAAAATTACATTTAACATTTAATTATTGTATTTTCACAATGTTTAAATAATAATATTATTGAGTATATGTTTGATATGTACGTATTATGTGTTATATATGAGTCTAAATTGAGATTATCTTAAAGCTAATAATGTTAATAAGATATATTTAAATCAAAGCTAAATTGTTCTACAGATTATATGATCATATATGTGAACTTAATTATATTATGAGCATGAACAGTTTTACATAAGATGATTAATTAGTCGATAATATATCGTCGACTTATAATTAAGCCGACTCTATCATATTCAGTGTCAATAATCTAAATCCGACTACACACACCATCAATTAGTCAATATTAAACCAAAATTTATGAATAATCTAATAATTGTGTTTTTTCTTAACATTAATTACTAGCTATATATATGATCATGTGTTCATGGTTCTAAAAAGCTTATTTTGGCTTCGTCAAGGCTTGAGGATTGACCATGCCGTCAAGACATGGTCTAAGGCTTGGACGTAAGGTTTGACGTACGCTAAGGTCCTGCTTAACATGCATTTACTTGTTATAAGCCATGTTTTTTTGTGTTTTAGAGGTATTGAGTCGTATGAGTCAAATATACATAGTTATTCAGTTATAAGGATGATTGGATATACTGATAAAAACAAAGAAAAAGATAGATGAATTACGTTATAAACCTATAATTATGTGTTTTTAATAATTGTTTGTATAATTTTATGTACAAAATTGCCGCCTTAAGTCGCGCCTTGTGAAACATCACGACCTAGTCATGGATTCCAAGACTTGAGGCTTAACCTTTTAAGCACGTACGCTACGCCTCACGTTATTTAGAACCTTGATTATGTTAATAATATATTATGGTCGACATTTATTTAAATCCATTTTATAATTACTTTCAACTTGTGTTGATTCATTCGACCGGTATGTTAATTTCATTCTTAGTTATATTATTATTTTTAACTATTTTTTATTTATAAATAAAATATATAATCAATATGTATATTACAAATCAATAGATCAAAATTAAAGTGATGCTTTTAATTAACTAATATGTATCATTACTAAATACATTTAAGAGAGACCACCAGAAAGAATTGGAAAAGAACCCTAGTAACAATTTGAGGTGGTGTGGCATGTGAGCTTTAAAGGAAATTATGAAAAAGATGGGCAAGATACTTAACTCTTCCTTCTGACTTTGCCCACCCAATTGACTTGTGAATTGAATTAATTGTCACCTACTGCCTTTTATAGAACAAATATCATCTAATCTACCAAATACACCCTCTAGTGTTTAAGTTTATCACTTTTAGTCCCTAGGCTATCACTTGCTATCCTTGATGCCAAAGATGTTATGTAATTTTGAATTTTCTCATTAATTCATTCTTGTATCCTTTACCTTGAACTAATTTTGTTAATAATGAATATTTTTCTTGTTTTTCTCATTATAGCAACCATACAAAAATGATGTGGGGTAAATATAATAAAAAAGCCTCTATCATTTTTAATTGAATTTGTACACTGCATACGTTGCTCTTTTTTTATTTTTGAATTTATATACGTCGCTCAATCTTATAAGACTCTTTTATAAGTGTAGAGATTTAATCATGTAAATTAATAAGACTATATGTGTTAAAAATAATAATGTCTAATTAAGTACTATTTTATTGAATTTTAATAAGTTCAAACCGAGCTTTAATCATAGAAACAGTAAAGTTTATAGAAAAACAAGAAGTTTTTGTTGTTTGTTTGCATTTTCAGTAGTATGATGTTTATTTTACACTAATTGGTAACACACATTAGGGGTTCTCTATAGAGCCGTCATAAATATTTTCAGGTCACGAACACTACAACAACAAAAAAGAACCACATTCCCTTATATCACCGACTAGTTAAGCTACTAATTACTGAATCAATAACTATGCATCTTGTGAAGAAAAAGAGTTGCATGGTGTAGATATGAACCAATTCCCATACCCACAAAATTAAAATAGGCCAAAAGTTCTTTTAAGAATTACTACATTTTTCATAAATTAAGTCTTGGTTGATAACCTCCATATATGCAACCCCAAGAACGAAGAGAACTTAACTAAATTAAGTAAAAGTACTCGACAAATATGTAAAATGAGTGTTAGAAACAGATAAAAACGTACCGGGTGGAAAGTGTAAATATACCAAATGACAGGGGTGTGGGAAAAACTTTTATGAACCAAAAAAATCTTTTACTATATTGGTGTGTATATATTATTATCTATATATATAACAGGAATTGAAAAAGGGTATGTGATTGTTTCTGTGGGGAAGAAATTGGAGCTAGCTAGCTAGGTAAAGCCATGGGAAGGCCACCATGTTGTGACAAGGTTGGCATCAAGAAAGGCCCATGGACCCCTGAAGAAGACATCATTTTGGTCTCTTACATCCAAGAACATGGTCCTGGAAACTGGAGATCAGTGCCTACAAACACTGGTAAACCAAACTTAATTTCTATCACCCTTTTCTTTTCTATGTAATTAACCATATTACTTTGACATGCAAAATTTCCCATCAAAATCACTTACCACAATACATGAAATTTCCAAAATAGCTCTATATATATGATCATCAAACCATGAACTTTCTTGATCTAAAAAAGAAAACATGCCATACCTTAATCGAAATCGATAACATCAACTTAATTATGTATATTTTCTTGACGGATTATCAATCACTACGCAAACTTTCTGTAATGATCATTTATAACACTTTACTAAAAGGTTATTATATGATCATTGGTTCAAGAAACTCAATATATACAGGGCGCCACTAGTTTTTTTTTTTTTTTTACATATATGTAGTGTCTTTCTAATATATATTAAGAGAAAACATGAGGAAATAAATTAAATTTACTTTTTCAATGTCAATTAATTTAGTGGCTAAATGTGAAGTCTTGGAACTTAAAGTCTGAATCTTGAATCTATATTAAAGGTTTGTTAAGATGCAGCAAGAGTTGTAGACTAAGATGGACTAACTATCTAAGGCCTGGTATCAAAAGAGGCAACTTCACCCCACATGAAGAAGGGATGATAGTTCATCTCCAAGCACTATTGGGAAACAAGTAAGTTCACTAGTTTGGTAACAATGACCTTTCTAAAAGTGAATAAGAAATCTATGTGGGTTGGAGACTTGATCTTGATATTGGTTTGTGTTTTTCTTTATTCTTGATCCTAAATCTTAAGATATGCATGTGTATTTAATTAATAAAGCTATACATGCATGTAAAATATGCAGATGGGCAGCAATAGCTTCATATCTTCCACAAAGAACTGATAATGATATCAAGAATTACTGGAACACCCATTTGAAAAAAAAGATCAAGAAGTTGCAATCAGCTTTTGATACACAAATGAACCCTACTGATTCTACTTCATACTCAACATTATCGACTTCCAACGTGTCCTCAGGCAAAACCTATGGCCACCAGATTATGACTAGCACCAAAAACCCTCATCAGTACCCGAATATCTACGCGTCGAGCACACAAAACATCTCAAGATTGTTAGAAGGATGGATGAGATCGACTTCTTCATCGAATTCACAGAAGAAACTTGCTAATCAAGAAACCAGCAAAGAATACATTAATTGTCATATGGAAAGTGTTGACATTGAGTTTGAATCTGTTCTTTCTTTTGATAATGGAGTATGCTGGGAGAAAATGATGAGTGGTGATCATTACTACGATGATAAAACTGCATGTATTATGCATGATAGGAAGCTTCAGAAACAAGAAAGCATGAACAATGCTCCTTTGACTTTCTTTGAGAGATGGCTACTGGATGAATCAGCAAATCAGCTAGAGGAGGCCATAGAATAGCAAGTAAACTTAGGCTTATGGCTTTGATTTTGTTTATTGTTTTCTAATTTCAACTATTTTCTCTTTGTTCTTTTCCTTTCTTCAGTTATCCTATCCAACTGTAACCTTAAGTGGTAGAAAAACATTCTACCTAAATAATATCCTTAATTAACATGAACTCGTAACGAGGATTTAATGCCTCTTGTTAAAAATTCGTTGGTATTGAAAACTTTTGTAGTAGTACTGCATGTTCCAACTAATATTCCAATACAAATTAATTTATATAATCACATGTACATATATTATGTCTATACATGAATGTGGTTGTTATTGATTAATATATACAAGGTTTCCTTTATAATTAGGTTTGTATCTACTGCAACCCTTCTAACATTGGGTAGTTTCAAAAGACTGCCAACATTTGGGTACAGAAGTGACTATAGAATAACCACTCATTGGTTTAAGAACTTTTGACGGGTCACGGGCCCCACTGCCCGACGAGTCAACTATGAACTTAAAACAGAAGCAACCAAGCCAAGAATCGATATATTTGATATAGAGCCACTCACGTACCACACTAGAACAAAGAGCGTTTCCAAAGTTCCGCAATCTATGATTGATGCCTCACTCGAACTCGATCTAGAGACCCTAGATGACCGCTGATCAGAAAGCCTGCCTCTTTTTTTCCCGATCTCTCGCTATATTTTTTCAATCATGAGCAGGGTACTTCAAGAAACGAAATTGCCTAAGGGTGAGCGATTAAAGATTTGTCATGCATATAATCATAGATACATAAAAATTTCCATGAAGTTCATATTATTGGGGGATTACATGCAAAGTTTTAAATTAATGCTCCCTACTGCTTCCATTGCGTTTATAACAAGTTTGGAGTTTAATGTTATACATAAATGTGAACTTTTGTTAATTCAGATAATAAACTCTGAGAAAAGTTTGGTACACGTGATAAGTGATGAATTAGTGTAGGCATGTGACTGGGGTACCAAAGAAGCAATTAGTCATAAGTAAAGGTAGTTGTATCATTCATGTGCATATATAACTTTAGATGCATTCATATTGATGGTAGATCAACTTTTAGTTGTGCTCATATTTATGTATGTAAATAATTGGCGTCTTTCCGAGTGCGAAGAGAGTATATAACATCAATTGAACACCTTAACTATATACATGTGTAATTTTTAAACTAATTAATGACAATGTAGTACTCATAAATGAAGTGATTTTTTTTGCTCTTAAAGCCTTTTTACACGTCCAAACAATTCTAATTCAAACGAGGTTGGTTCGATCGATATTTGAGATAAACATGATGGTTTGTGATGTGTTTCAAACGCGGTTAATTACAAATGAATCATTCAATCGATATATGTAAAATCGTCCAAGTTAGGGTTTCTAACGATTTAAACAATAGTGCGTTGTAAATTGATGTGCTTTAAATCAATTTGTGCGACATGCGAGTCTCTTTTTTTAAGATCTATTCAAGATTTTTTGAATGTAGGGTTTTCGGTTATTTGAAAATTAAAACGATTATGCTTTATCAATGGTGTTCAAATTGATATTTATAGTTGTATGTTATTGATATAAGGTTTCAAAATGCTATGATATATTTTTTTATAGATTGTCTATAAAAGATAAAATATAAATTATATAGATATTTTTTAACATCTCAAAAACTACTTGAGTATTAAACTAGTTTATTTATATGTACATTAAATAATAGTGTAACAAGTATGTAGAATCATTGAGGAATTCACTCTTAATAAACTACTTCATTGCTTTTGTATTTATATATTTTAATTGCATATATTATACATATAGAAGAATGTTTAATATAGTCTATAATTAATTCATAGTCCTAAGGGACTAATTTTAGCCTTTGGATCAATAGCATCAATGGTTCAGATTAAATTTTAGAAATTTGAACGGAGTGACATTTTTGTAATTTTTCGTAATTCACATGTGATGCTTTTACAAATCACATGTGATTGAATACCGAATCACCTGTGATTGAATTTTAAAATTTTAGGACTATGTTTTTTAAATGGACTTTATTGAACACAACTCTATACATATATACTTATATATGTTTTTCTTGAGCTAGTTCGACAAGCATGTAGAACCATTGAGGAGTTCACCCTAGTTGTATCTCGTGTTGTGTATGCAACTTTTAGATGGGTCAGTTTGTACTAGTTGGGGGTCTACTTGTAAATATTGTCATGCACAAGAACGACTAGATGATCCCGAGTTGAATGAAGATGATATCCAACAACCAAATAACTCCTCTTGTGCGACACAAGAATCACTAGTTTCAACACAAGAGTGTTCCACATGTTCTCAACCAAAAAGTAAGAAAAGATCGAACAAGCACTTACATCATTATGGCGGTTGGTAATGAAAAAAACCAAAGGAGATGATATAAGTGCTTGCATTAGAAGTTGGAGAAACTTGGGTGCCAAGGGCGGAGTAAGTATAGGGAGCCTAGAGGGTGTTCGTGTTGGGTTTTAGAAGCCCGATTAACCAATTAAAATTGAATCTTGTTAATCGATTATCATATACTGAAATAAAGTTTAGAACTTTATACATATAATCAGATTACGAGCAGAAGCAGAAAACACAGTTTTAATAAAATTCCATAAACCCAATAGTAGACATATAGTCCATCCCTTGTAATAAAGATGAGCGTCCTACTAGCCAGATATAGTAACCACCAAGCAATCCCGATTCCTTGATTACTTGAGCCTTGAGTCGAATTACCAAAACTGACACTTCGGTTTTGGTGCCTTAAATTCGATGCCAAATAAGAGAGAGAAGGGAAGGATTTTTCAGGTTTCTTTTAATCCCAGTCTCTTATTTATTAGTTTAACAAAAACCTATTAGAATAAGGTTACAATTCTATTAAAATTATAGAGTTTTTTTAAAGTTGGTGGATAAGAAAACTATTTAAATAATTAAGATAAACCTAATTATTTAAATCTTTCAAATTAATTAAATCAAACCTTTGAAAAATCGGCTAATCATGTTTCAAAAAAAAAAAGGAGCCGAATTTTTTATTAATTAATTTATAAAACTTTAATTATATATATTTATTTTAACCTAAATGAATATAGATAATTAATATTACGTTTGGATAAATAAGCAGTAAATTAAATATCATTAATTTACTAACTATTATTCTGTAAAACCCCACAAAATAACATTTCTCGTCTCGATCGCTAACATTGCTTGAATTATTAATTAAATCAAACCTTTGAAAAATCGGCTAATCATGTTTTAACAAAAATTTGCCGAGTTTTTTATTAATTAATTTATAAAACTTTAATTACATAATATTTATTTAAATCTAAATAAATACACATATATAATTAATAATTCGTTTGGATAAATAAGCAATAAATTAAATACCATTAATTTACTAACTTTTATTTTGTAAAAACATTTCTCGTCTTGGTTGCTAACATTGCTCGAATTATATCACACAAAGATGTGACCCTTAAATGTCATATGACATTCGTTATGACATCCAAAATTGTTTGGCACGCAAACTTTAACAGACTCACACTTGTGCAAACAAGTTATAGAACCTAGATGACATAGACCTAAGAAGACCCCTAGCTAGACACTTAGGTCATACCAGGCCATAAAAACTCTTGTACGTAGGTGATAGATTAAAATAAATTTTAAATCCCATGAGTTCACACTTCATGAAGCAAGTATAGGAATTTCTTTTGCAACACGATATTTCAATTTTGATTATGAACATGGATATTGTCAACTCGAATACTCAAAAATATGTTTCTTGACTATGGCATGACCATGCACTTTACCTCAGTTTTGTCGGTCTAAGGGGTCCGAGAATATTTCTCTTCAAAAACAAAAAGAGGTGCAATCCCATCTTGCATATTTGCATTTTGACAACACGGTTTCTGCTAAATCTAGATATGCCCTTAAGACCACCTAGTTACGGCGTGGCTTTAGAACGCACTAATAAATCTACAAGACCCCGCATCCCAAACCAAATACGTCATGTAATAAGGACAACCTTATGAGACATAACAATGACAATATCCATCTGGTATTCTCAACTGCGTATCACGGTCCAATATCCGTTGTTAACAGATATCCATGAATTTGGTCTGCTCCTCCAGCAGCCGTATCCTATCCTTGAACAGTCTACTAAACTTCACAATGACGTTATAACTCTGTCATCATTTTCCACAATAACAAGTTGTCATGGAAAAGTTTCGAATAAGCCAGTATAACGACCCGAAATTAATGGAATTCTTGTAATATTATTTAGATGAGAAATGAATGATATTTTTGGAGTTCACTTATTAGAAAGGATTTATGGAATATTATTAAAAGAAAAGAAAAACGAAATTCTAGAAAAGTCGAGATCGCGACGTGATGCGTTTGGGCGGCAAAGGTTGCGTGTGTCAGAGTTTGCATGCTGCAGAATCCACGTGAGGTGGGCGGTCGCGACGCGATGCGTCCCCGGTCACGACGTGACGCATCTGGCTAGCTCTATATATATAAGAGTTGCATTTCAGGATTTTCACACGGTTTTCTCTCATTTGTACTGTTACTCTACCCATTTTAAGAGTGATTCTAAGGCTAGAAAGTGTGTGTTAGTGTTGGGGCTTGGTTATTACGCGTTTGCGAGGTTCGGGTGTTGTGGTGTTTTAATTTCGAGCTAAGTTTTGACTCCGGCTTTGTTTTCGGGGTCTCGAGGAGTGTTGTGGAGCTTGTAAGATCTAGTTTCGTGGTGATCTTTTCGTCCGGTTTGAGGTGATTTCAGTAGATTTTACAAAACCGCGTATAAAGACAAAACATAATTTTTGAAATGTAAACGGTTATATATATATATATATATATATATATATATATATATATATATTT
>JAUEJL010095289.1:0-13783 GCA_032274825.1 Drosophyllum lusitanicum
GATACTATTTTTAAAATGTTTTGCAGGTTTCAGCAAAGACAAGGGCAAAGCTTCGGTTTGACTACATTTTGATAAACCTTTTGAAATACTTAACGCCTGGTTTGTAAGCATCAAGCTTTTAGTACTAAACGTGTGGTCGTATTTATGTGTGTATCTTTTGATACAACAGGTTTTCAAACAAATTACGCTTTCGCTTTTGTGTAGAACTTTCGGATGTGAATACTCATATGTGGTTTTATTTCAAATATCAAATTTTAGAATTTGGGGCGTTACAGCAATATAAACTGTACTACTGTAGAGCAATGAAATATAAACCGTACCACTGCATAACAGTGCAATATAAATTGTACCACTGCAGAAGTATTAACTTCATAATTAATACAATTATAGTCTCACATACAATATTTATAACCCTATATCCTCTTACTCTTGACTATTGAATCATTGTGTAGGCATATATATTCCTACATAATTACACCTCCTTTACATTATTCCCTCCTCTTATACTCGTTTCATTTCATATTTCTCTTTTATATATAGATAGACATGTTCTATCATTTTCTCTTGTGTATACACACACACACATACCATATTACCATACTCCAATCTCAGTCATAAACATGTATCTCTGTCTCGTGTCTCTTATATACAATTATACTTATCTCTGTTAATTTCGTGTTCATCTCTATACTCATTACCAAATAGTTAACAGTAACTCTTTTGATATCAACAGACAATAACAATCATATAATAAGTCTCACTCTAGTATTGTATACGAACCATTACATGTAATTAATATCTCTAAGTACCAGGTTGAGGTACTCACTTGTGGTCCAAGATAAGTGACTATCTTTCAATGATGTCTTTAATCCGTATTTCAACCTAGAATTAAAACCCAAGCATCAACATGGAAAAACCACAAAACTGCTCTCTGACGACTCGGACGCGTCGCATCCAACATACTGACGCGTCGCATCGCTAGAATAACACGGACATGTTGCGTCCATTAACTTAACACGTAGCGTCGCATGAACAACAAGAAACCGCCATTAATATGTGGAACTCAAATCCGACCCAAAACCATATAAATCGATCCCCAAATATTTCCTAATACTTACAAAGGTTGTTTGGGGACCTTTTAAACACTTTTAAAACATCAAACTCTCAATCAAAACATCAAAATCTAAAGATTAAGTCAAGAACTCATTTGACCCATTAACACTTCAATCTTTCAAGAACAATAACACTTACTTGATTTTCAAATGATAGATTTTAATCTCCCTCCTCTAATCTCTAATCCAAAATCCAAGTTTCTTCTTGAGATTTGAATGGTATGTGTGTGTTAGGAGAAATAAGGAAGAAAGAATAAGAAGGAGAATCAAGAATATCAAGGGAAGAAAAGGGGCTACCGACCTTTGGGTTGGTTGGCTCTTTTAGCGGGTATCCCGTTTCCCTATTTGACTTACAACTTATTCATACTCTATCCATAAATCCCAACAAGGATATATTTAAAAACATTATTATAAACCATTTAATAATTTATAACTTTTATTTGCTTTTCACAAATTTTACTCAACAACTCATTTTAATAACTTTATAAAATTTGGGGTGTTACAGTATCGGGGATCACTCTCCCCATCCTCATCCCCGTTTCCCACCTCCTGTCCCCATTCCCGTCTCAATCCCCGCCGGGCAATTGACTTGCATCCTCATCCCCGTCTGGTATAGGAAATTTTTCTTCATCTACAAAGTCGATTTTTCTAAATAGATATACATGAAAATTCTTATACAAAACTATAATTACAAATCTAACGTAACCCTTTTAACCGTTTCACATAAAAAATGTAACCAATTAAGTATTTTAATAGTTTCATAAGACAGGTAATGTTCTTGGTAAAAATAACATAATATATTTACACAAAATATTATCAATCAAATAGATGATTTCTCTAAAATATATATCTATGAAAGACGCTTATAATACTTTCGTAGATGTATCTACAAAAAAAATTATATTAGTTATTTTATCGTATTAGTTTTTTTCGATCTCTTTGTTTAATAAATCGTATGAGATGATCATGTATATTCAAACAAAAAAACAATCTTATTAATATGCATATTAATGTAAGAAAGTTAAATTGGATACAAATGTATATTTATATGAGAAAATTGACTTTAAAAAATTATATATATATATATATATGTGTGTGTGTGTGTGTGTGTGTGCGCGCGCGGGTATAGGTTCGGAGAACTGAGGGGTATCCAATCCCCATTTCTAAGTTCGGAGAATCCCCGTTTCCATCCCCGGTCAACTCGAGGATTCCCAGTCAAATCTGGGTTGGAGATCGGGTTCCCCGTCGGATACGGGTTTTTTTTCCATCCCTACATACATATATCTATCAAACATGCAAACAATATAAATCCTTGAAATTTTGCTCATAACTGCTTTCATGTCTTCTCCATCTAGAAAGATCAAATGAAGGCATGACTAACATATAACCTTGAGTAACTTTCCATGGCTACAAACATCTACACTAATTCAGATTTAGAAGGGCTCAAACAAAATTCATGAGTACAAAACACATGAACATGAACATTTTATTCATAGCTTCTGTTACATTTTCTAGATTTATAAAACTTTAAGAAAACCGAAGTCGGGAGGAAAGAGCAAGCAAACATCACATAATACACTTGCTCACCAAACCAATCTACATAAATCATCATCATCACTCATTTACCATCTATTCATTATATTTACATTCACTATACACCAATCTCTCATCTTTTCATGGTGCTTACTGCTTTGTTAGGCTTCTACCATTACACCATGGGAATTTGTAGGTCAAAGTCAATTCTGATAGTGGAGTCAAAGTCTATGGTCAACATGCTTTGCAAAGGTTATTAGTTGTGACATTAGAAGAACACTGCTCTCGAATGGGACTGGTGGGTACACATAAACGGCTTCTTTTAGGTTCAGAAATCCTCACATGAGATATTGCAACAGCAAGTGCATCAACTAAACCCGATTCATCTTGCTCTTCTGAATCATAATCATGGCATCCTGAGCTTCTAGATGTTGATAATGGGGATGCTGAAGCACCATCCATGGTGTTTTTTCTACTCGGCTCAAGTTGAGATGTTGTAGCTGCTGTTTGTGATTGGTTTTTTGATTTTGACTTGAATGATAGGGATCTTAATGTGCGTTCTGTGTAGAATATAATCCATGGATGACCTGAAAGAAACAATGATTATTCATTATCGATAAATGAAAGTAGCACAAGTATATATTGAATTTCTATTTTCAAGAACTAGGGAAAACAGAAAGAATTGATACTTGCACGCATAGGGGATTTCAATATTTTGAAACTAGTTATTAGTTCATATGATTGTAGTATTTAATTTGATGTTCCGATAAACAGATTCTCATTTCATATCGGCTGCAACAAAACTAAATACAATCAGCAGTAATTCTCAATCTGCATGTCTTCTAGTAGGAATACCCCAATAATAACAAAATTAGATATAAAAAAGTTAATTTTGCTTATTTGTTTTAATTAAGTAGAGAAAATACAAAGTAAAAGCCATGTAACTGGGGATGGCTGCATATATTTTTCACGTCAAACAGCGAACTTTGTTTATTGTTCTGTTTTCTTCATGAAACAAGAACAAAACAGGATGTTTGGTAGGTCGGCTGAACCGCAAACAATTTACGTTTTCTTTTCTTATACTTGTTAATTAATGATATAACTATATGATATAAAAAGAATGCTATGATAATTATAGTATAACTTTTTAAACAAAGCGATTTATGAAGATTATATGCAATTTGAATACACTTTGGTTGACTTTTAACCAATTGACCATCCAACCATTTCCATTTTATCTATTTTTTTAACACGTTTGACCCATTAGAGATGAACTATAACCACCCATAATAAATGGATTGAAATTGCCAAAAGATTTGAGGCTAAATAATAGGAAGGAGCTTACTTAGTACTTCCTCAGCTGTTATTCTAGAATTAGCATTCCTTGTAAGAATACGTTCGAGCAAATCACGAGCAGGTTTGGACACGGATTCCCAAACCCCAGTGTGAAAGTTGAGTTCCACAGTTTTAATTGCCTCAAAAACATCTTCCAACGAGTCTCCTTGAAAAGGTAATACACCAACCAATAGAGCATGTAAAAGAATACCAGCACTCCAAACATCCACTTTCTCAGAGTAGTTTCCTGTTAGTACTTCTGGGGCAACATAAGCTGGACTTCCAGCCAAACCAGCTAAGCTCTGACCTGTTTAGTAAAGTTTTGTAACTTTTAACAACCAAACTATAATTTATATAACAGTAAGAATGATATGCAGCTGCAGTAAAAAATACCAAGTGGCAAGATTGTGATCTTACTAAGTGACACGACATGAACCAGACAAGAAATAAATGGGACAGCAATAAACAGGTTTGGGTCATAAATGGGCTGGCATGGGTAACCCTTTTGAGAAATAGGACAAGGTTCAGGTTGACCCTACGAAACCTTTTCCAAGCAGCCAGCCCGTGTTAGAAACTACAACACTAGAAGCACCTATTTTGATATTTTACTAGTATCTTATTTTTATCTTATCAGTTTACTCGTCATTTTTGCTATTAAGTTAGTTTCCTTTGTCGTTTCTGTAGTTGATTCAAATCTTACAGCTGTTCCTTTGTCTTTTTGTAGTTGATTTTGATCTTATAATACTTTTCCTTGTCTATTTGTAGTTGAGTTATGGACATCAATAACCAGGTCATAAATGCCTAACCCTTTTACTAAACATATCCCGAGGTCCGAGTTAGGGTTCAAGTTTTCGACAAGATTAACTAACCTGATCTGGTTTGGGTTGGGTTAAAAAATCTCGCAAACCAGACCCAGCACGAATTGCCAGCCCTACTTCTCAGAGGCTGAACCTGCAAGGAATCTCTTAGATTCACTTAAGTCTCACCGGATTAGATTAGATCTGCACTAGTTGGACCCTCGAGTTGATTTTTCATACTTAATATCAGTCTTCTACATTGCCGTTTCCACTGACAATGAGATAAATACATCAACACCAGAGTTACTTTTTGCAAGCAGGTTTCGGTAGTTTTTTTTTCCATTTGTTTCATATATGCCAGTCCTTTAGTTTCCTTGGAGGTGAAGCAATAGTAATACGATCAACTAGATGGATGAAATAGGATGGGAACAGGAAATAGAGTTTGATAGATATAATTAGTACTAGAAACGATGTATTACAAGAACAATGAAAAATCTTGAGTCACAAACGAATACTCCACTGCCCTAAATCAGCGAAGACACAATACCTGGTGTCTTCCTGCCCAAGCTACAAGCTGAAACCAACTAAACAATCTTCCTTTTCTCCTCTTTCCTACCCTACATCAGCTATTTACATTATTTCTTTCTTAACAGGCCTTGGGCCCATTGGGTTTGGCATCTAATTGTGGTATCGAACATCTTGTGGACTAGTAGCATACTCTATCAATACTGCCCTCATAAAAGCAGGCTTGATCCTCCAGCCTGAACTTGGGCAATGACTTGGAATAGAATAAGAATCTGTCTTGTCATTAGTCTCAGCTGCCACAGGATCATCCACTGCTTCACATGTTCTCTATTCCTAGAAATATCGCGTGCAACCGGATGTTTTTTAGGAGCAGCATATTCAAGGTCATGCTTATCATGCTCCTATAGCTTCCCAACAATTGAAGCCTCTAGTCCTCTACTGCAGCATTAGATACAATTCTATGAACCCAACCTCCTCACTAGCCGCGTTTGTGGCATTTATGACTATCTTTCCTTTTACCTATGTTAGAGTTTCTGGCTCCTCCATTCCTCTTTACAAAGCTTTGCTAAACTTGCCTGCTGCTCTTCACTAGAAAAAATTTGCTAGTCTTGCCTGTGGCTTTTCACTTTCATGAAAAATTGTGCTTGAATTTCCCATTCTATGATGAGTTGATGACCATAATGAGGAAATCCCCGCTTCCACAACTGATATCACTTTCTTGTAGTCCTCCTTGCACCTGGTCCTTATGTTACCATACCAACTTTTAGTTTCCCCTTTGTGTCTAGGTGTCGCCTAATTTTTGCCGCAAGCACATACCTCCATCAATCACATGGTGCAGACAAACATGAGTGATAACATTACGGTGTTCTCGGTAGGAAGAGAGCTTGACTATTACATACTAGATATGTGTTAAGAGGACCCACAATGAAATCATTTTCTACTCCCTTCTTCAAAAGTTGAGGGGTACACTCCAATACTGTTGTAACAAATGTGCATGAACTGTCCTTATGCTCAAAATGCTGAGAAGTAACTTAGAAAGCATTCCACAAAGCAACTAGAGGTTGCGTGGTAATCCATGAGAGCCAGTGTTAAAAGGAATTTAACCTTAAAGCAACATTAATGATGCTAGTCTTCTGGACAGTTGGAGTGACAAAAGAGGGAAATCAATTTAATGTTATAGAAAGAATGTTACCAACCATTGACATCACTCACGCTTCACTATAGTTTGGCAAAAGATTTTTTATCAAGTGTGTACGATCTCAGTAATGTTGAGACTGATTATGTATTTGCCCTTGATACCTACAGTAAGAGCTCGTGCAAAGACTAAGACTAAGACTACTGATGTAGTCGTTTCTTCTGTAACCACATCACAGGCCTTGACAACCTCTATCTCACCAGTTTGGAACCTATGGCCTCCATTTGAGCTTGCAGTTTAAACTCATTGGCAACCAGAACAAATAAATTAGAGTAATCAGGGGGTTTAGATGGTTTTTACCCCCAAATAGCATATGAAACACCATAAAAATCAGTATACACTGGTTTCTCAGTCCATTTTGCTTTAGGATTTTCATCAAACAGCTTGTGTTCAATCTCAAATACCCAACTCTTTGAGCAAATTGTGATCAAATAAAGCCTTAGGGTTTAGCTGTTGGGGCATCGTTTCATTGTGAAAGCTTTCAAGTTTTGACATGTAGATTAGAAGGCCATTCAGATATAACTATGGGTCGGTAGCTGATTTTGGAAAAGGCTTATCTATAGTTAGTAGCTTATAATATGCCTCAGACATTTGGTATACCAATTCCTTCTCTGTTGATGATGAACTCACAACCAGATTCAAGTGTCTCATCTGATCGTAATTTCCTTGTGGGAATACGGCTCTTTTGAATCGATCCTTTAGGCGAGCTTAGATAAACACATTTGCAATGGCTTCAACCCTTCATAGTTACGTAAATACATTGGTCCACTTCCCCATGTAGGTTTAGTTACTTACCAATGCGAGTTTAGTTGCTTCTCTGGTTTACTTCCCCATGTGAAAATCGTTGACTGCAATCGGGTGTTTACCTCAGATTCCAAATCCATCTTCCTTTCCCGGCAGTGGAACCAATTAATAGATACTAGCATGATACCCGCGCAATGCTACGGCGGTAAATAGATACATCTCGAGTTCAACTTTTTACAAGTTTATTTGTTTATATAGTATGGTTTATGTATAAAAGTCTGTTGCAATTTGATTTGAAAAAAACCATTTTACCTTTCTATATTTATCTTTTTACAAATTTATAGTGTTTATAAAATGCTATAATAATATAATTTACTTTTTCTTTACATCTAATCTAATATGTAATTCACTTAATACCAATATTTGAATAGTTTAATATCTTAAATTCAATCTATTTCAATGTTGGTTTATCATCTATAACTACATTTAAGTCATTAGTATTATAGATATTATTTTTATAATAATGACTATATATATAGTTACCTTAATTGAAATAAACTAAATTCTAATTTTTCCAACCATTACGAAGGAATAATTTTTTTATAAAATGCAACATATATAATTTCCTTATTTCTAATTAATTCAAGTCCAATCATTATGTAGTAATGTCAAAAGGTTAGGAGGGGCATTAAGGTCATTTTAACTTACTTAAAATTTAAGAGTTTTAAGGTCTAAATGCTTTATAATATAGTATAGATATGATCAACTAGATGGATGAAATAGGACGGGGACCAGGAAAATAAGGTTCGATAGACATATTTAGTACTGGAAATGATGGATTGCAAGAACAATGAAAAAATAGGAGTCACAAAAGAATACTCCCCTGCCCTGAATCAGAGAAGACCCAGCACCGGTGTCTTCCTGCCCAAGCTACAAGCCGAAACCAACTAAACAATTTTCCTTTTCTACTCTTTCCTACCCTACATCAGCTATTGTGGACTAGTAGCATATTCTCTATCATAAAGGTTTTACTCTTTCACTTTAATGAAAGTGTTCATCTTGCATTGTGGACTAGTAGCATATTCTCTATCATAAAGGTTTTACTCTTTCACCTATAAGCGATAAAGATCTAACCTATCATAAAGGCATCAACAGTCCTTGTCAGCTTAATCTATTGTTAAGCACACTTATATGTATGAGTTTGGGTTTCAATCTTGGCATGTCAAGAACTTCAAAACTGTCTATGGTTTCTTTCAATCATTCCCAGTAATATTCAGTCCATTGAATCGCACTTATTTGGTGCTTTCGGTTCAAAGGCAGGTTTAAATATCAAGTGTTTTGGCAATAACATATCAAGTTCTTAGATTTTAATCAGCCTATGAACAATGAAGTTAAGAGATCAAAGTGAAATCAATAATTGATTATATTTACATATTAGCATGGACAGAAGCACCTGTCATGCTATTGCCATTCAAGGAGGATTCAGAGTACATGGGGTGTTGTAGACAATTTCACCTATCTAATTAACAAATTTTGTTCACATTTCAATCTCAAATAAGCAGCTAATTTCATTAGTAATGTAAGCACACACAAGTGACATAAATGGGTTACGATAATGATTGCATGCAGAGACAATGAACTGTTGGCATCATGTGCTTCAGGACTTAGAAGGTTGTAAAAGAATAATCCATTATTACTTACAAGAGAATCAGAAAGGAACTCTAAACTCTTTGATCGATAATATAGTAGAGTTAAGGGAATATTTACATGTTATATACAATATGCACTAGGCATGCATTCTTCTTGAAACAGCAAACAAATTCTACGACATCTTGAAAAGGATACATACTGAGACAACAAGAACCAGCAAAAGAAACAGACTGAGATCAGCACGAAAAAAGAAACTAACCACTAAATTGATTTATTTCCGACTCTTGACAATATGAGATGAAAATTTCAAGTATGATTGATGTCAACAGTGATGTCATCATCAACTATGATTATATAACAGTCTGTCAAAGCACAATAGAAATAACTCTATTTAAGCATCAAACTTTGATTCAAACCTTGTTCTTACCTTACTTTTGAAGATTAATGGTATAGCATTAAGCAGTTCTGCTATTCTATTTAATCAGAAAAGCATTCAAAGCTGCAAATACTCAAGTGTATAACACTTACACTACCACCATGATGGTCTACTAACATTTACATGGGAACTTCAGGTAAGAAATTCAAGCAAGACATAATAATACAAAAAGGCGTGGCAGCAATGCATGAAAGCTCCATAACTTTGCAAGCGTTAGTGGAAAATCTTTGTCTGTAACATTTCTTTTCTCAAGAAGATTGTTTTTCTTAACCACAATGCACGAGTTAGAGTATAGTTGGTTAACATGCGCATAGGCACTTGGATAAGAAAAATAAGTGAAGCAAAGACAATGCTAATATAGCCAGTATTATCAAAGAACAAGTTATAACTTCTTTTGTGATATCCATACAAGATAGATAACATCAACACACATAAATTTAGGTTGAAAAGGCATGATAGACTGGTACCATTTGTGATCCTCATTGCCAAGCCAAAATCTGCAAGCTTAATTTTCCCTGAAGTTGTTAAAAGAATATTCTCAGGCTTTACATCCCGATGAACCACGCCCATGTCATGACAATATTTGATCACCATCATCAACTCCTTGAAAATATTAGCAGCTCGTTGTTCAGAATAACGACCTTCTTTTGTCATCTGATCGATTAACCTTCCTCCCGAACATAACTCCATTACTAGATGGAACGATTCTGAATCCTCATACACTGAATTCAATGTCACAACCCCTGGATGGCCCGACAAATGCTGCATTATTTCAACCTCTCTATGAACTGTCTCCTCCCCTTTCACCAATGTTTTACATGCAAATTCTACACCAGTAACCCTGCACCTACACAACCAAACAGAGCCAAATTTACCCTTCCCAATGGTAGCACCCTTAATATAATCTTCAGCGATTTTGTTTTTCCTTCCCATTTGAGTAGCTACATCAATACACCCAATTTTCCTCTTAATCCCTCTACCAGATAAAACCAGTGACGAGGTTGCACAGGGCGGAGCAGTGGCGGCGATACCAGCACGCCTGTTCTTACATGATCCATTAAGATCATCATCACCACCACAAACCACATCTTCCTTACAACACCTTTTCTTCAACCTAACATAATCTTCTAAAGAGTAATGACACTTGAGATTTGATATCAATGACTCTGAATCACCAGTGGATTCCACAGTTTCCTTTTTATTGTGATCAGTGCATAACAAGTCACTACCTTTTCTCTTCTTCCTCATCAAAACAAAACCTATTAAAACTATATGTTCACATAAACCCGATTTTCACTTGTGATTCCAAGGACGCCTAATTTGACCCTACAAGCCATAAGAAGAAAAAAAGACTCTGTTGTACGTAAATCGACATGGGTATACGATAAAATCGTAGAAAATTCTATAATCGAAGATAAATTTAAGAAGGAATTAGGGCAAAGAGTCGAACCTTTAAGGAGCGATGGTAACGGAAATGTAGATTCAAAGTGTTACACAGCGATGCAGGGAAAATAAACAAGCGTTGAATGGAATTAAAGAGCCCTAAAATCGATGGATGGATGAATTGATTGATTGATTGATGAAGGGATCTGGGTGGGTGTAGTTTTGGAGGGGTTTTAGCGAAACGCCCATTTTATACATGTAATTGACGTGTCTGGATTTGCATACGTCGCGGGGAAGGGGTGGGGGGTGCGTTTTTTTTTTCTTTTTCTCTTTTCATTTTAATCTCCTCGAAGGAAAAAAAGAACCTCGTTAGTTAGTTGCGATTACAAGAAGGGTGTTTTTTCATCGTACACATATTTACTCAAACCGTAAAATCCAAGTCCATAGCGTATTATTAGATCAAGGGTGTGTTTGGTGAAAGTACGTGGTACATGTAGCCGGAAGCTAATAGCTAAAAGCTGTTAGCGGATAACTGAGATAGAAGCTTATTTGTATATGTGTTTGATAAAGTAGCTGATAGCTGGAGCAGAATAGTGTAAAATAATAAAAAAAGGATAAATTATAAAAATAGGAGTAATTGTAAAACAATTAAAAAGCGTCTTTAGGTAATTTTGTATATAAAAAGCTTCCAGTTAGTTTTAAAAATCACTTTAAGAAGCTTTTTATTTTAGAGTTTTTTGTTTAAAAGAAAGCTTTCAGCTTTTCTATCTGAACAAAACTTGTAGCTTTTTCTTTTAAAATAAAAGACTACCAGCTCTAAAAAGTTGCATATCAAACACACCCTAATAAAATATATATTACGATTAGGCTTTGAACGAGGACAAAAGATTTGAAGAATGTGAAGGTTGTATGTCTCTGTATGGATTTATATATTGGTTTTACCGAGTCAGTTTATTCATAAAAATTAAAACTTTATAAAGTAGATTAAACAAAAAACTAAACTTTATTGGCTAAATCAAAATTACAATGAAACGGTTTAATAAAAACTCGATTATTATCTTTTGTAAACCTTTTAGATGAGGCATAGCCATGTAATTGGATCTCAGAGGCGGATCCATGAAAGTAGGCCTCATGACAATGTATGGTTGATTGTTTGTATATTGTATATTCCCACCTCATCGGTTTGTGTGGTTGATTCCCTCTTGAAAACTGGCGAGCGGGATTAAATATCCTGTAATAGATAGTCGCAATTGGGCAAGTTCTACTCCTCGATATGTCAGGATATCAATGTGTTATACCATTATGTGATACTACATGTATTTTGTGGGACAATTTGAAATAAACAATGTTTATGATAATAGACAATAACTAAGTTTGTATATGTTGAATATGTTTGTACTCACTGTCTTGTGAAACTAACATTGTTATATTTTTTCCCTTCAAGTAACTAGTATTGTTTGCTGAAGTGAGCTACTTCTTAGATGTTAAATCGTAAACAATTAGTTATGTAGAGTTATACACAATGGTTGGTAAGGTATTGTACTTGTTATGTAACACCGGATGTGTTGGTAATAGGATGAACTATTGATAATCTAACTATCTAAGTTAATGCGCTGATAATATACGTGGTATTTCAATAAAAAGAGTTTTCGATTACCATACTAATAGTGTAAATTTAATTAATCATATAATGTGGTTTGGAAAAGTTGGAATGGACTTGAAAGTCTAGATATTTCATAGATTTATAACTAGTTAACCAATTATAACTAATATCATGAATCCAAAAATTCTAGAACCTCAAACCTAACACATTAGAAAGCCACCAAATTATTTGTTTGGGAATTCTTGCAAACAATATCAATCATAAACTCTACTCAATAAATTAAACCATTCGGTAAACCTAGAGATACTGGAATATGTTAACGTTTTCGAATGTGTAAATACCGATATTGAAACTACCATAGTTGATATGTAGATATTTTAGTTACCTCTGAACTTAATAACATAATAAGCCTTTTTGTAACTCTTAGCAAATTAAAATTAAATTCAGGATCCGAAAATACTTATTAATTTTGACGTCTACGTATCTAATAATTTGTTTATGATGTCATACGCACTATGTGTGTATGTGTGCCTGTTATGTATAAAAGTGGTGTAGAACCATTTGGTGCCAAATATTCTCATATAATTTTGTTCTAATTGCTATTAAAAAGGAAGTGGCTAACTATATAATCTAAATGATGCATTGATGTAAACAAAGAACAAAACATGTTAGTTGTGATTGATGACACACAAAACATGTGAGATGTATGCATATACGAACACAAGTATTTGGTTGTGTACACATGTTGCTCCTAGCTAACCATGCTTAATATTATTATATTTCTCCTCCTTTCTATTAAATATTTCGAGACAGTAATATATAATAGAAACACATAAGTTGCTATTTTGATTTAAGAAGCAAATGGATTTTAGATTGTATTATTTTTGCTTATGTGATATTGTGTAACAGCCGTGGTTTTCAAAAATTGAGATTTACAAAAAATTTCTACTCAATCAGATTCATCGCAACGGAAGACTTAAAATGTCATAATTATTTAAAACAGATATACCGTTTTAACTATTCATTCAAAACAAAGCCCACTGTTACGTCACGAGCACATCATCGTTTGAAACCTTGTTCATAACACAGCCACAAGTTAATATATATATATAACATCATAAACAAAATATACTACCCATAGGCACCCATCTCACAAGGCCACACACCTAAGTAACCTGCACGAGCACAAGACACATTTCAAAGAAACAAGTGTCAGCTTTCGCATCGTAAGTCAGCTTATTTAACACCACAAAATCATCATATAAAGACATTCGTAAAACTTCTTTAGGTTTAAGGTAATAAATCCCAAACCGTAACTTGACCCAACCGCATAGCATCGTAAATCCCCACATGGTCAAGTATCATCGCAAACATCATATAGACATCATAAATCATCATATTCATCTTTTAACTTCATTAACATCATATACATCATTTATTCATCGCAAACATCGTTTAACATCATATACA
>JAUEJL010095310.1:0-13777 GCA_032274825.1 Drosophyllum lusitanicum
TTTTATGAACTTCATGCCAAGCCATACAAAACATATAGAATTAGGAATCAAAATATAGTGGGGAAATCCAGAACCAAGACTAGTCCAAAAACCGGATTTTAATATAAGTTTTAAACACACTGTTTCAAAAACAAAAACGGACCAAAAACCAGAAGGCACGGCCGTACCCCAAGGGTACGGGTGTGCCTGCCCTTCTGTCAGTGTACAGTTTAAACAGTTTTTAATCGTTTAAAAGATTCTGCCGGCACGGCCCGTACCCCCACCGGTACGGCCATGCCCCGGCCACTGGCACGGCCTGTACCCCTAGAGGTACGGCCGTGCCCGGTCACCGGAAAACCAGTTTTTGACAAAAATTAGAAAAATCAGGTTTAACTCCAAAAGTGCAAAGCCATGTTAGAGATGGCTCTGATACCACTGTTGGGTTTTAGTGGCCCAAAAACACAGCGGAAGCAAAACGGGTAGAAAAATAGTTTTCAACTTTGACCACTTAACACCCACCAAATGGACCAAAACTCTAGACATGATAAAGCAACAAAAGGAAAGAAAAGAAGAGGTAGAATCATACCCTTGAAGCTAACTCCTTCTTGTGCTTGAGATTGAACTTTGGAAGATGCGTGTACTAACTCGTACACCACTAGTGAAGTCCACACCAAGTTGTCACCAACTCCCACTTGCTAGAGTGTTAGATTAGCCTATCTAAACACCACAATGAGTCTAGCACAAAAGTATCACAACACCTTGTATACCTTTTGTGTATTTGAGAGAATATGTGCAATGTATATAAATATGTAAGTCAAGTTCATGGAACATTACAATGTTAGCTTCTAGCACTTTTTATAGACTCCAAAATGGAGTTCAAATTCGTGCAACCATAAAGCCTCCATCAGTTACAACATTAATCTCCATAATTATCACAATAAACAGCTTTGAAAGCTGTTAAAAGAGACTGTTACTACACAGGGCATGGCCGTGCCTCCTAGGGCACGGGCGTGCCAGCCCAAAAGGCCATGCCCAAGTCACGCTTGACTTGGGCTCGTGCCTGTCCACTGGGCACTGGGCACGGGTAGGGCACGGCAGTACCTCATAGAGGCACGGGCGTGCCTAGGCCTACCAGAACCAGTTTCTGGTTTTCTCTCTCATTTGACCATCTGTGATGTCGGAATCGATACTTGGCGTGTGACCCAATAGGCCCTTGCTTCATCAGCCATGATACCAACTCGTGTGTGTGTCAGTGGGCATATTCCAACACTAACATCACATAACATTTTTCCATAAATGTTTTACTTTTTATGTATATTATTTAAAGATATATTTTTTATGTAACAAACTCTTAAACATCATATTTTTATTAAAATACTTATGTACTAAATTTATCTTATTTTTATATTCCATGAAAGCAAACTTAAATATAACTTCTAAAAGATTAATCAAACAAAATGTAAGATTTTTCTATGATACATATAGCTATATGTAAACATGTCTCTTTAAATTATAACACCTATGAACACAATATATCCATGTTCCTACTATAAATATTTGTTGTTTTTATTTACATCTTTTTAAAGTTTGGAGGATCATTTTTATATCAAGTGTTATGACCAGTTTTTTCGTTTATACATGTGATATAGAAGTTTTCCAACTCATTTAAAAATGCTCTTTTTCAATAATAAGGTAAGCATTATCTAATTATAATTCAATAGAATTCTTATTTATATTTCAAATTTAGCATTTATAATCAAACTATACATAAATAATTAGATGAATTATATTTCAACTATATAGTTTTTAAGTTTTAAAATGAATTAAATATTAATTCTTTACAATATTAATAATAATTTTGTATTATCATAATGGATGACATAATAGATAAGCAAGTTTTTAAAAAATATGGACATAATATGTTAAAAGAGGTGGCCTTCAACTTTAGAAACAAATAAAAAAGAGTAATAATCCCCGGTAAAAAAATTGATAAATAAAACTAGATATACAATCTTAAAAGTACACATTTCTTATGTATATCTTATCACAAACCCTGATCTTTTTTAGAAAATAATCATATATCTAACAAGTTATAACAACTAATTTTAAACTACAGTTTGCTAAAAAATAACTACATTTTTATCTTTTTAGAGGACGATTATAAAACTAAATAATATATTTGTATATTATATTCGAACAACTATATTATCTATAATAATATATAAAAATTAAATTAGTATGAATGTGGTTATTTAAATATCAACTCAGCGTTACACGCGGATATGATATACCTTTTTTCCATCAAATATTATATATATAAAAAAATTGTTCTGAATTGAAGGAGTGTTTGATCACCTTGAGATATCTCATTTTCAATAACCATTTTTCTTATGAGAAAAGATTGCAATAAGTGAGCGAATGATTAAAAGCAAATTAGACATTAGTTTCCATAATTAAAAGCATAATCTGATTGTAAACCATCCCATAGACTAAATCTCAGTTTATTCAGCTATCAAAAAAACATGTCTCTTTCTTCCATTGTCTCTCTCTAACCTCCACACCAGCCACCGCCTCTATGTCTTTTCTTCTGATTCCCCACGCGTATTAGTTTCCAATCGTCATTCCTTTTCGGTTCACCATTTTCCCCAAATTCAGTTTTTGTTGAAGGGATTTCGCTTAGGTAAATTATGAGAGGCGATGGAGGAGTCGGGCGTCACGAGCGCCGCTGGGCGTCCGACACCATCCCGGACAATTTGCTGAGCGGAAGTTCTTCGCCGGCGTACACCGATACGTCGTCGATGAATCCAGGTGAGGAGTTTGTGGAAGTCACTCTTGATCTTCAGGATGATGACACTGTTATCCTACGTAGTGTGGAGCCGGCGACGGTGATCCACGTGGATAACGACAGAGGAGGAGGTGTGGAAACTCCGGTATCAGCGACGTCGTCTCGATCGCCGACAATGCGACGGAGTTCATCCAGTCGATTCCGGCAGTTTTCGCAGGAGTTGAAGGCGGAGGCGGTGGCGAAAGCCAGACAGTTTTCGATGGAACTCCGGAGGTTTCCGTGGAGCTACGGCCACGCATCACGTGCTTCGTCTTCATCGGCGACGCAGAACGCCGCCGTTGTTGGCGGAGGACTGGATTCTGCATTAGCTGCACGCGCAATGCGTAGACAGCGCGCTCAGCTTGATCGTACTCGTTCCGGCGCTCATAAAGCTCTTAAAGGCCTCCGATTCATCAGCAACAGTAAGATTAACGGTGTGGATGGTTGGAACGAAGTTCAGAACAATTTCAACAAGCTCGCAAAGGATGGATTTCTTTATCGTGCTGATTTCGCACAATGCATAGGTTTTTTGAGTTTTCATTAACAAATTTTGGGGTTCTGAAATCCTTTCCATCTTTTAAGTTCTAACATTAAAATAAAACTTTCAGAATCTTCAAGCATGTGATTGATCATAGTTTTCATTTGCAGGAATGAGAGATTCAATGGAATTCGCTCTTGAAATTTACGATGCAATTAGCAGAAGACGAAGATATAAAGTTGACAAGATCAGTAGAGATGAATTATACGAATATTGGTCTCAGATCACCGATCAGAGCTTCGATTCTCGTCTCCAGATCTTCTTCGACATGTACGGTTCATTCAATCACTTGTTTTTAGTTCTATCGTCATCTTCTCGATCGTCAACAATTTGATTCCAGTTTTTCAAATACAAATAAGTATAAACAAACATCTCATTGCATTTACAGGGTAGACAAGAATGAAGATGGAAGAATCACCGAAGAAGAAGTTAAAGAGGTAAATGTTATGATTCTCAAAATATTTAACCAAAATTTCTAATTTTCGCTTGACTTGATCCATGTATTTCTTTCAATTCCAACATTGACAAATTCAAACCTGCTTTTTGATTGCTAATTAATTAAATGAACATTTGTCTGAATTTATTAATTCTTAATAATTAATAATTTTGGGTTGAGTTTTGAAGGGTGGCGAGTGGTTGAAATTAGAGAGCCTTTTTTTCTGTTAGCCAAATGCATGTGTAGTTGATTCCGTGGTCATTTCTGTTTTACAAAATCTTCGCACCCTGGTATTTAGAAAAAGCACTAAATGGTTCGGTGCTTCTTTTTTCGTGGATGTAATCTAAATAAATAAAACCTTGTTGAAAAATCTCATATTTCATCAAATATGATCTATCATGTTATCTAACAAATATAAGTGTAAAATCTATATATGAACTCATTTTTGCTTTAAAATAAGAGATTCATTTTTATTTTTATGAGAGAATATGACGAGTCATGTTTAATCACGACATGAAAGGATGTTAACCCGTTGAAAAAACAGTCAAAGAAAATATTTCAAGATGTATTAAACCATTCATCTTATATTGATAATTTAATAGTTCTTAATTTTCAATATATACCTCATCCTAACCATTCATCTTATCTTGATTAATCACATCCATCTAATTATTAACCTTTCAAAATAAATTAAAATTTTCTAAAAATTAAAACTAAATTTCTATTTGTTATGCACATCCTTATAAAAATAAATTAAAATTTATTTTATAATTGTTACACACATTGAATGGTATCGATTATAATTGCCGCTGCATTGAGCGGGTGCCACCGCTAACTCTATTATATATACGAACAAATATGACAATTTTTTTTCCCAAACACAATCACGAGAAAGGAAATTACTGTCCATAGGTGTGACGTTGGAGTATCCAAACATGTGCTATAAAATATTTCTACTAGCATTTTACTACCTACTAAAATACTTCATTTCCATTTCTAAGAAAATGTCATGTTATCGTGAAGTATCAGATTCAGAATTATTGTTACTATTTTTGATAAATATATATATATATATATATATATACATATATCAAATAAACTTATCGGGTAAAGTTTCATTTTTTTTCTTTTTTTGCCTATGAATATTTCCACAAATACTATGTGTACGCACATGCTCTTCCTCACAATGCCAATGCTAAGTTAAAAAAAAAAACCTGGACGAATTCTTTTAATTTGATTAAACTTCGTATATAGATTAACTTGAAATTATCACCTATTGAAGTTAAATTTTGAATGGTATAAACATTATGTTCGAATCATATATCAATTACTATAAGAAGTTACTTGTAAAATATATTATAACGCTACTTATTTAAAAAAATTCTGCTTTAAAATTAAACTATAGAATTTTTTTAGATACAAGGAGTTGGTGAGGACCTTTTCCTACATTGGAGTTAAGAATTGTTTCATTTTATTTTGAAAATTGAAATTTAATATATATATAAACAGATAATCATGTTGAGTGCGTCAGCAAACAAGTTATCAAGGTTGCAAGAACAAGCAGAAGAGTATGCTGCTTTAATAATGGAAGAGTTGGATCCCGAACGACTTGGCTACATTGAGGTGCGTGTGGGTTCCACCTTTCTTATTACTCTTGATTTTTTGTTAACCATTTATTCGTTACCACCCTCTGTTATAAAACTCTCTTACACGTAGTATATGACAGATGATTATCATCATTGGTTCTTTTATATAAACACTTTAAATTTAACAATATACTTTTCATATTTCATGTATAATCAACTCGACAACTCATAATCAAAGTAAAATTTGATGTCAATTGTGTAATCTTGATCTTAATTTTGAGATGTTGCAATTTCATGATTATTAAGATCTCTGACTACGAAAAAGTATGTGTTAGTGTGTGTATTATGTTAAAAATTATATGAACTAAAGCTATTTAAAGAAACTTATAACCTCAAATCTTCAATATGTGTCTCTTTCACTGTTCATTGATTTTTTAGGTCCTATGTGAAGAACAAAAAGTAGGTCTCTAAATACAAATTTTTTATAGCAAAATTCATTAATATTATGATAATTGTTATACCAATAAATAAATAAAAACAATGATAAATTTTTTATTGTTTTGGGCTTTAAAAATTATAGCAATAAACCTATATATACTTGTATATATAAAAAAATTTGGGCCTCCTCATAAATTTGGATCATGTACGGTCGCTCACTTCGCACCCAAGAGCAGCCTTGATTTCCTTGGATGTTCTAACGGGTTACGTGAAATACTTAATTATTTATTTATTAAAGTATAAAACACCCTTATGTCCTAAAAAAATGGATAGAGCAGCCCTTGGTTTCTTCATGTTTAAATATTTGCGTTCATTATTCAATGATTAGTGTCCTTTTTAACTTTTCTTCCCATACAAATTGTAAAGGTTTACGTTGATAGGTCTTAGTTCTTACTTTTTATATATATATACAATAATATAATAAATAGCCACCATGGAAATCATATTCTTTCACGTCTTCTATCCATGTTGTTAGGACATAAAGGCATTTTATACTTTAATTAATAACTAATTAATTATTTCACATAACCCGTTAGAACAGCCAAGGAAATCAAGAGATTGAGATTTGTCTTATAGTTTTGTTTATCTTAGTAATTTACTTAATTTATGTTCTAGATTCTTGCTTGGGTGCCAGATATGACACATTTGACTTAGAAATAAATTAAGATATATGTAAGGTGAATGTAAGGTGAGGCCCTCATGCAGATTAGAATAATAAATTAGAAGTATTTATTTTATTAGGATGGACATAATAAATAGAATTCATGAAAACCATGGAACGCCGACAAATGATATTATTTTAGTTATTCAAATCAAGTTGTTAATAATTTTCAAAGTTGGTAACGAGTGGTTAGGCCAAAAAGCCCTGCAGGCTAAGATCAGGTTAATTATATATATACTTATATTGTGGTTCAACTGTCCCATGAAGAATTTAGATGTGTGCGTATATATCTAATCACCTTTGGAATACCATTCTCTTTTGGTTGTTCAACTGCTATCTTTAGGAAGGAAAATAAGACAAATTATTATATAGAATGCTACATCCTTCAATCAACTTCACATTTATGTCAAAAGTTGATATTTTTTTACATGATAAAAGTATTTTATACAGCAGTAAATTTTATCATTTACTTAATCATGAAATTTAACTATACGATGTACCCATAAACAAACTTTGGCTATTTAGCATGGTCATAACATTCAGATTACGAGTTTGACTTGTTTTGAAATGATGAGTACGTTAGTTTACTTATGTTACCCACATAAAATGAAATGTTGTGTATTAGTTAATTAAGTGAATCCTTGTTAGATTGCATTAATATTTTAATCATCTTCAGTAATCAATAATCAAGTTAATGCTGTTGATCAAAGTCATAATTAAGTTAGGAAATATATTACTTCAGAAGAAAGATTAAAATTATGACATTATTATTTAACCAGGTATCCTAATAATTCTTTTTTTTTCTTTTCCACTACCCTCCCATACTTCATCTCAGCATGTTGACACATGTTCAGCCAGGTTGCTATCCTGATAGTGCACACATTATATGTTTCCATCATTGAATTTGTTGTATAGTCCCCTCAATTACGCGTATTCTCCACTATACCATGTGTATAAAGTGGTCAACCATATATTCCTATCATGAATAGCATAAATCGCATAAAAATATCATCATATGTCACTCTCATTTATATTTGTACATAGAGCATTCATAGTTGTACCATAGAACTTTCCGGCCCTTGGACTAATCGATTTTGAAAATCATCCTCAAACTTGTAATTCTCTTAGTTGATGCGATTTCCTTCTCTAATTAACTAAAGTTTATGAAATTTGAAATATTGTTATGCTCATCCAGCTATGGCAGCTCGAAACACTTCTCTTACAAAAGGACACTTACCTAAACTACAGTCAAGCCTTGAGCTATACAAGCCAAGCCTTAAGCCAGAACCTACACGGCTTGAGAAACAGGAGCCCAATAAAGAGAATGAGCTCCCAGTTCTTTTATTATTTACAAGAAAACTGGAAGAGACTTTGGATTATTGGCTTATGGATTTTGATTATGATTGGTTTGTTTCTTTGGAAATATTTTCAATACAAACAAAGGGCTGCATTTGAAGTCATGGGTTATTGCGTTCTTACAGCTAAAGGCGCAGCAGAAACTCTTAAACTCAATATGGCTATCATATTATTGCCGGTGTGCAGGAACACAATTACTTGGCTCAGGTCCACTAAGTTGTCCTATTTTATACCGTTTGATGACAACATCAACTTTCACAAGGTTCAAATTTCTATCTTTGTACTAGTTTTTCGCTTGAGCCTGCAAGATGAATGGGTAGTTAATTCTACATATTAGACGGGTCAAGTCGAAACAGATAATTTTTAAGAGATGTCAAAACATGATTGCCGGGTTGGGTTAACTTGCAATGCCTTTTAGTCCGTCCTCTAAAAAATGGTTGTCCATTAGAAAGATGATATTATTACAAAAATGTTTAAATTCCTACTAACAAAATCTAAAAGGTTGTTCACATTGAAAATAGAATCTTTATGACTTTCAAGCCTACTCGACCCATACCTTTTTATAACCAAATTTTTAGCACCTACTTGACATAAAACATAACCCAAATCGTTCTAATGTAAAATAATGAATCAAAATAGTCATACTAGTTTAAAATATAGGTTAATAATATTACCGGTCTCACATGGCTTTTGCAGACCATAGCAGCAGCGATTGTAATTGGTATAATACTACATGCGGGTAACCATTTGGCATGTGATTTCCCAAGGCTTATAAACGAAGATGATAACAATTACGATCTATACATGAGTAAATACTTTGGGGAAAACAAACCACACTACATAGACCTAGTTCGGGGGGTGGAGGGTGTAACTGGAGTTATAATGGTTATATGCATGGCAATTGCCTTCACACTTGCAACCACATGGTTCAGACGGAGCCTAGTGAAGCTACCAAAGCCTTTTGATAGGCTGACTGGCTTCAATGCCTTCTGGTATTCACATCACCTCTTTGTTATCGTCTATGTTTTGCTGCTCGTCCATGGATGGTTCCTTTACTTGGTGAAGAAATGGTACAAAAAGACGGTACAGTGGCTAAATTTTTGCTCTTAATTAGTTTTGACAACAAAATGTATTTTGGATTTTAATTGCAACGTAATGTTACAGACTTGGATGTATCTTGCATTTCCGGTTCTGCTTTATGCTGCTGAAAGAACCCTCAGATTTTTCCGATCAGGCTCTTATACTGTCCGGCTTCTAAAGGTAGGTAATGGGCTGGTTTGTGTTGATTAACGAACGGGTCAAAACAAGTTCAATTGAACCAGGTCGACTTTAGGGTTGGTTCACCACAAACAACTTCTCCCCGTCCCTTAAAATAAAACACAATCCAAATCAACCAACTGTTTTGAAGCCAACTGTCTTATGATTTTTGATGAGTTTCCATTTTAATGTAACAAAATTTAGGTTGCAATTTATCCGGGTAACGTTCTCACATTGCAAATGACCAAGCCTCCCCAGTTTCGGTACAAGAGTGGACAATACATGTTTGTCCAATGTCCGGTTGTCTCTCCATTCGAGTGGTAATTATTTATTTTATAAAACCATAATTTAACGTGTAAACAACTGTCAATTATGTTATTTACATACTTTTCCAGGCATCCCTTTTCAATAACCTCTGCTCCAGACGATGATTATCTTGCCATTCACATAAGACAGCTTGGTGATTGGACACAAGAACTAAAAAGAGTATTCTCAGAGGTCTGTGAACCACCGGTGGCTGGTAAAAGTGGGCTGCTCAGAGCCGATGAAACTACCAAAGCAAAGTACATACTTATTTAGCTAACCTAATTTATTACAACTAGAGAGAAAGATTGGCGGGTAAGGTGGGTTGGGTATCTTGCCGAAAGGGGTCATTTTTATAGATTTAATAGAAAGACTTTTGGTGACTTAAACTTGTTTGACTTATTCCAAACTTGCCTAAAACTTTTGAGGTGATTGAAATAAAACAACAACCAACTTGATCCATTTATAAGTAAATATATTTCAAAATTGTTACGGTTATTTACATGTTTTAATCTTTCTAGTACTTTGATATCAGCTTGCCAAGACTATTGATTGATGGACCGTATGGTGCTCCAGCACAAGACTATCGTAAATATGATGTTCTATTACTTGTTGGACTCGGCATTGGAGCAACTCCTTTTATTAGTATTCTTAAAGATTTGCTCAACAACATTGTTAGAATGGAAGAACTTGAAGTAAGTAACTCTTAAGATAATTATGCAACTTTTATTAGCAGCACCTTGATGTTGTATGCAAGTACTTATTTAAACTTTGATTTTCAATTTCAGGATTCAACATCAGGTCACAGTAGGAGATCAGATCAGAGTTATGGGAGTGCTGACTCATCCTCTCATGGTAAAGTTTCTCCAAGAAAGAAGAAAACTTTGAGGACCACAAATGCTTACTTTTATTGGGTAACTAGAGAACAGGGTTCATTTGATTGGTTCAAAGGGGTCATGAATGAAGTTGCTGAACTCGATCAACGGGTATAATAACCCTCGAATCTCTCGTATCGTTATTAGATATTCAAATATTTTCTTGATCTTCAAACTTTATGAATATGTGGGGTTATGTGCAGGGTGTGATAGAGATGCATAACTATCTGACTAGTGTGTATGAAGAAGGCGATGCTAGATCAGCTCTCATCACCATGGTTCAAGCTCTCAATCATGCCAAAAACGGTGTTGACGTTGTCTCTGGCACAAGGGTAAGATATCATTCTTAAAATAAGATTCGTATTTCGCATTTTTATTAAGTAATTTCATTCTAAGTTTTCATCAACAGGTTCGAACCCATTTCGCAAGGCCCAATTGGAAGAAAGTTTTCTCCAAAACTTGTACAAAACATGCTGGAGCTAGGATAGGTGAGTGCCACAACTAATCA
Source organism: Drosophyllum lusitanicum (assembly GCA_032274825.1). Taxonomy (NCBI): domain Eukaryota; kingdom Viridiplantae; phylum Streptophyta; class Magnoliopsida; order Caryophyllales; family Drosophyllaceae; genus Drosophyllum; species Drosophyllum lusitanicum. The sequence continues at coordinate 10,822 of JAUEJL010095310.1, forward strand.
TCTTCGTAACATAGACGCACATAGAGTTTAAGTTTTATGTTTGTGACTTGTTGTTAAAGGTAGAGATAGCAACACGAATGGGTAAGACAAGTAACGGGTCAAAATGGATACGGGTTGAACTTACTTGTGAAAATGATTCAGGTCTAATCTGGTTAACCACAAACACTTTTTTCTTTATTATATACACACACATACATATATATAATGTACCAGACAACCTTAAATTTTAGCAAAAAGATTTAGAAGATTGTATACACTAAAGTATACCTCAGGTGATTTTTCAGGCCGTTCGACCAGCTCTCTTTTTAGCTAATTTGTTTTACTTTTGACCAGTTTGAGACATTAATAGACAACCCAAATTAACATATATAGATATATGGATTGAAATTGATGCATATATTTAGCAATAATATTTGTTGTATTTGGAGCAGGTGTGTTCTATTGTGGTGCACCAGTGCTAGCCAAGGAACTAAGTAACCTATGTCATGAGTACAACCAAAAAGGTTCAACAAAATTTGAATTCCACAAGGAGCACTTTTAAGGTGGGTAATAACCACAGAAATCTACATGTACAGTTCCAGACTTAAAGTTATAGTAAGAAAGGAGGGCAATTTTGTTTTCATGGTAGGCATAAGAAGCATCCTTTGTTGATGAGATGGCTTAAAAACCAAGAAAAAAGAATATATATATATATAAAAAAGGTAACGTCTTATGTGGCTAGGCAATATACATGTGGTGCGGTGACAATGTGTGTTGGCTTCTAGAAGGTTGACATTTTAAGAGGACACAGGTGTTAAAGGAGGACGACTACGAGTTGAATGGACAAATTATCCGAAGTCTTGATTGAAAGTGTTCTAGTGATCTAGTGGAATGCACCTTGAATTGTTGTCAAATTATTTTTTCTTTTCTTTTTTTAATACAAATCTTGTACAGACACGTTTCTGTACTTTGATCATATAATTGTATCTAAAAGTCATTATATTGAAAACCGGTATTTGATTGAATCCACAAAAGATTCCATGTATGACTAATGGTGTGTATATGATCCCAATTAGTACCACAACTACAGTAATTGAAGGAATTCACTTGAACACAATAATAATTCAATGAAGATATGAACCGTATACGAATATGTATGTAACAAGCTTAATATGGCTGAGATTAGTGTGAAAAACTTTAATTAGGCTTAACTGACCATGGTATAAATACCATGGTCATATGTACAATACTGGTTTCTATACTTCTCAAATATTACACCTAAAAGCAAACTGTAACTAAAATAATAAATGCACACAATCGGGTTCTAACAGTGTGTGTTCGATTAGCTTCTGAATGCAACCGTTAAAGTTTTGAAGGCATTCAATGTGTCTAGAAGCAATTGTTGAATGAGGGTCTAGAAGGTTCCACCTCCATGCTCTTTCTAAACCATTCAACACCTAAGTTTTTACCTCCTCACCCGTCTCTGTTTAAATGCATCTCCATAACGCCATGGATACTCCTCTTAAACCACTCAAACTTTTATGTATAGTCATTTTTTAGACCTGTCCTCCCATCTCCTTCGATTCATGTCAATTGATTTAGTGTTCAATCGATCAATAGTGTGAGTTATTCAACTCCCGCATCGCTATTAACTCCAGGGTTTATCGTTAGTGTGCTTTAATTCATTGTCTAGGATTTAATCAATAAGTAGTTTAATCGGTTAATCAATCAATGGATGTATTTCTAGGGTTTAATAAATCAAGCGATTCATCTACTACATCAATGTTGTGTTTGATCACTATGGCAGCTTGTGTTATATGATTTGTTAAATGTTCCTATGTTTAATGATATGTTAAAAGTTCAGTCACTATGATAGACCGGTTTTAATCTATCGATGGTCGTGTTCAGTCAACATTCCTTATTTTATCGGTCAATTGATTTATCAACTACATCGAAATTGTTCAATTATTTACATAGTTTCTTAAGCAATTTGTGTTTCAGCTTTGTTGCTTTTTCATGTTCTTCGTTAATTGAAATCTGATTTGTTCTTCCATTTTTTGTTTGTTCAATTTCTAACCATGAATTATAGATTGTAATTTCAATTTGTGAGTTGGTTTGCTTTGATAAGTTTATGATTGTTGTTGTATTAGTATAAGACACATTTCAAAAAACAAGTATCAACCGTAAGAGTATAAAAAAGTATCCAAAAATATAGCTTAAAACAAGTAACGACAAATATTAAATAAACAAACACTCTCGTCTCAATTATGTATTTGACCCTTCTGGTTTTTCCATGAATTCATATCACACAAGGACACTTCAAATAACAATTATTTGAACCAATCATAGAATCATATAATACACACCATTTTAATCATCATAACATAAGCACCATACTATATTATCATGTAAATACTACATATCCTAAACATACAATTTTGACGTATAGAAATTGGCAGATAATGAATATCATATCATGTATTAGGGTTTTTGTAACATAGGGTCTAAACCCACTGTAAGAACTTCGTTAACTACTTGTGTGTTAGAACAACACATGTACTAATTGGAGGGCCATTTCCAACCGTACATAAATCATTTAGGTTTGTCCACTTTCACTACTCTGGCTAGGCAGTATACAAGTGCACCGAGGTATCGTTGAGGTGTAGGTAGTAACGGTGTAATTCTATTCGTCAACACCTCCCAGTACCTACATGTTGTGATCTAGATGACATGGATAATAATTTGGTCAACCACATAGACTGTAACACCGTATTTTTAACCCAAAAATTTTCACTTTTAATTACACTGCGGAAGCGTTTATAAATACCAAAGTAATTATCACTAATTACAAACCACTGTTTACAAAATATCAGTATTACAAAACACGGCTCGTCACAAACAATCTATCAGAGTCCTAGGTGATTACTCCCCAAGCTAACCACTCTCAGCCGAGCCGCTGACTTACCAAAACCTGTAA